>ML385858.1:0-10995 GCA_005239525.1 Nicotiana knightiana | reverse complement strand
TTGTCTCGAACATGTTCTAAAATTTGTTCACTTATAAAATTTGACGTAGCATGCTTCTGATCTAATTTTCTTGCATCAACTGAGCATTCATGGTTGTTATGATATTTAATCACCCTGAAAAGTGTGGGATTTTTTATTCTGGTAGCACGCACAATCCAACCACATTTCTCCTCAATGCATTTCAGCTCATATCTCTTTGACCATGATCTAACAGTTGGGAATTCAACCTTTTGGTTTATCTCCAAGCTGTAGAAAAATTTAGTCATATTTTCCTTGTTCTCAAAAATTGATCCTACTCTTACTTCCTCAGGCAATGCATCATGCCTAAGTATTTTACATAGTGGAGATTCTTTCAGCTTTCTCCTCACTCTTTTTCTTGATTTCTTAGAGGCACTAGAAGTTTCAACGATTTCATCAATTGTATCTGATGTTACCGGTATTAATTCCATATTTTCTTCATCTTCGTTGTTGCTTATCATTGCAGAAGGTAACAAAAATTTTTGTTAGATTGTGTGTTGGTTGTCAATTTGCATTATTAGCTGTCTTTCTTCTTCTTGCTCATTGACAAACTGGTATGAATTTATTGGAGGAAGGGGTGATTTTTGTAGCATTCTATATTCTGAAGCAAATATAATGCTAGAAGGTTGTTGCTCGTTGTCTACTACCACTATTGGCTGCCCTAGTTCATGTTGATAATCAGCAAATTGTTCTGAAGCTGCTATATTGTCAAGAGATTGGTTGAATGTTGCAGATTCTGAACCACCTATACCGTGAGAAATACATTGTATTTTTTCAATGATAAAATGACAATTCTTGTAGGCTGAATCAGTTGTGAGAAAATACAAGTACTGAGTTCTTCATCTAAAGTTACAAGCATACGTTTGCTTGTATTTAGTTTGATATCAAACAACCATATCTTTACAGAATATCTGCTTGAATCAATATTTGTAACTTCACTAATTTTTTTTCAGGAAAAAATTGAATGATACTTGTTTATTAATAAGAACAAGCTTTGTATCATGATCCAAGTATTTGAAGTCAGTAGTCCACCTCCCATTGAAATTAAGTACAACGCAAATTGAACTCATCCTAGAGAAACATTAGGATAAGAATTTAATTATGAAAAAAAGCTGAAGTTTGAGCAAATGTACTAGAGAACAAAGCTCATGAAAAATCTGATTAAGGTCGGACAAAAGTTAAGCACAAACTATATTTAACTTGAGCATGCAGGAAAAAATTACATATCACAGGAGAAAAACTTCAGCACATTTAGTGTTGAAGTATTAGCAAATAAACTAAAAAACTTCAGCATATTGTGCTGAAATTTTTGGAAAAGGTCATGACAAAACTATTGTATCCAGGAGAAAACTTCAGCATCTGAAGAGCTGAAGTATTAGCAAATGAACTAAAAAATTTCAGCACAAGATGCTTAAGTTTTTCTTTGAATGTTTTTCTGCGTTTTTTTTAATATTATTTTTCTATACAGTCAAAAAATACCTTAATTAAAGAAAAACTTCAGCATTTATGCTGAAGTGTTTGGAAAATGAACTTAACAACGTCAGCATATATGCTGAAGTTTTTGAAAAAACTCATCAAAAAATTATAGAAGGCAGTACATAACTTAAGCATATTATTAGTGCTGAAGTTTAGCAAAAAAAAAATAAAAAATTCAGCTTGTTTAGCAAATAAACCAAAAAATTCACCTTGTTTAGCAAATAAACTAAAAACTTTACCAAAAACTTATTAAAAAAACTTAATTAGAGGAAAACTTCAGCAGTTATGCCGAAGTGCTTAGAAAATGAACTAAACAACTTCAGCATATATGCTGAAGTCTTTGGAAAAACTCATCAAAAAAACTATAGAAAGCAGGACACAACTTAAGCATATTATTAGTGGTGAAGTTTAGCAAATAAAAGCACATTCTACAAAAACTTATTAGAATTAAGCATATTTTAGAAAAAAAACCTTAATTAAAGGAAAACTTCAGCATGTTATGCAGTACAAAACTTCGTCATTGAAAATTTCAGGTATCATGAAGATCAATCAGATTCGAAAACTGAATTGCAATACTTACAATTTGAATTTTTGAATTTGAGTCTGGTTCAAATTTCTGGTTTGGAAGAGGAGATAATTGTCATCGCCTAGGACTGCAATAAAGTCTCAGATTTTAGCNAAATAAAGACAATGCAATTGTCATACACCTATTTCATTCAGCAATCGACCAGGACAAAAATGAGGTAACATTTAACAATTTAACCTGGGATTGGAGAAACGAAATTGTAAACCTTTTGCAGAACGGCACCGTGCCTGAAGATAGAAAAGCAGCTCAAGCATTTCGCCGGAAAGCTACGCGGTACTGCCTAGTTAGTGAAACTTTATACCGTAAAATGTTTGGAGGTCCCCTACAAAAGTGCCTTGGACCCAATCAAACGGAGTACGTGATGAAGGAAGTACACGAAGGACACTGCGGAAACCATGCAGGAGCAAGATCCTTAGTCAAAACCCTAATAAGAGTAGGGTACTATTGGCCTAAAATGGAGGAAGAAGCTGAGAGCTTCGTAGCTAAATGCGACAAATGTCAGCGATATGCCAACAATATGCACCGGCCAGCAAAATTACTCCACCCAGTGGTGTCACCATTTCCATTCATGAAATGGGGCAGTGATATAGTGGGACCCCTTCCCCAGCTAAAGGAAAGGTATGGTTCTTACTCGTATTAACTAGTTATTTCACAAAATGGGTGGAGGTAGACGCTTTTAAACAGGTGCGAGAGAAAGAAGTGAAAATCTTCATATGGCGACACATAATATGCCGCTTTGGAATACCAAAGGAGATCGTATTTGACAATGGCCCACAATTCATAGGCTCACAAATCACGAAATTCTTCGAAAGCTGGAAAATCAAGCGAATCACTTCATCACCATATCACCCTATGGCTAATGGGCAAGCCGAGTCAACAAACAAAGTCATTGTCAACAACTTAAAGAAACGGTTGGAAAAAGCCAAGGTAAACTGGCATGACGAGCTACCAGTAGTATTATGGGATTACAGAACTACTGCAAAAGTAGCCATGGGAGAAACTCCATTCGCGCTTGTCTACGGTTCAGAAGCATTAATACCAGTGGAAATCGGTGAACCAAGCACGAGATTCACAACGGCAACGGAAGAAACAAACAACGACGAGTTAAGGAAAAATCTGGATTTGCTCGAGCAAAGAAAAGAAGATGCATTAATACGTATGGAAGCCCAAAAACAGATTATAGAGCGATATTACAACAGAAAAGCTCACCTCAGATATTTCAAAATTTGAGACTTCGTTCTTAAAAAATTATTCCAATCAACAAAGGAAGCTGGTGCAGGAAAGCTAAATCCAAACTAGGAAGGGCCCTACAAAGTCCATGGCATTGCTGGAAAAGGCGCTTACGAGCTGGAAACTATGGACGGCAGAATCTTACCAACCAGTTGGAATGTTGTTCATTTGAAGAAGTATTACTTCTGAAGTAAAGGGAATACCCCCGGTCAGGTATCATTACGTTCGATTTTACTTTTGTACAGTTAAAGTTATACTAACCATTTTAGATGATAGGCAAAAAGCTAACCCATCACCAGATGATGATATTAGACCTGAATAGACAGGAGGAAGTAACTGAATTCGCGGTCTAGGGTTACAACTTTCTGATACGTTTTTAAAGTCTTAAGCAGTCATCATCTAAACTATATACCTTCCAGTCCCGTATGTTTTTTCTTTTCAGGAAAAGGACCACAAGGAAGGAATATTCAAGTGCTCGAGATTTCATTCTTCAAAGCTCAAACACTTAGGGGACTATACAGTATGGAAGGCAAAGAAGAAGCAAAGAGGACTATCAAAAAGTCAAAGCTCAAGGCTGAAGATCCATCTTCCCAACAAGTACTATGAGCAAAATCAAAGAGCCAAAGACAAAAAACATAAAGCTTGATTCAAAAACCTTCAAATGCTGTTTAGGTTAAGTGCAGAATATTAGATACGGATAAAAATGCACATCCTTATACTTGGTCAAAAACTGTTGTAAATGAAAACAGTTACGGATGAAGCAACATCCTTGTACTTATTCAAAAACAGTTACGGATGAAGCAACATCCTTGTACGGATGAGAAAAGCATTATCCTTGTATTTACGGGTAAAAATTCATACCTGTATATTTATTCAAAAAACTGTTATAAATGAAAACAGTTATACCCTTTTATTAATTCGAAAAAGCTGTTACAAAAGAAAAACAGCTACGAGTACAAGTTTATACCAAATCTGTTGTAAAAAAAATAGTTGCAAAGGAGTTATGGACGATACACAAACACATGTAAAATGTTGCGAAAGTTCGAAACAACACAAAGACTTTCTTAAAAACATTGTCAAATAAAAACATGTAAAATTCCTATCTCTCTTTTGTACATTTACACCATTATGAAGTTGAGACGTCTTCTTCATTAAGTGTCGATCAAAAAAGGGCCCTCTTTTATAAATCATACCTATTACGAAAAGGTACGAAAAATCTAAGAATTTTTAGAAAAAAAAGGCAAATTCAAAAACTCAAAGGTAAACCAAAGACCTCAAAAAGAAAGCATGCAAAGATTTAAGAGTGAAAACAAAAACTCAAAGGAATCGAAAGTCATGCCGATATTACTATTAATATATAATGGCAAAAAAAAACTAAGTATTAACTTAGTCTAAGCCTAATTTGCTTATACAAAATTTGCCCCTGAGTTGTCAGTTGGGGACTTACAAAGGACCGAACTTTACCCCCAATGGGACCGAGGGTAACCACCAATTGTTGCAAATAAAAAAAACAAATTCTTTAAACTTTTTCACTAGATGGGGGGTTGTCTTCACTGGAAGGAGGAGCGGCTTGAGATGGCGAGACACGAGCAGCAGGGACCTCAGCCTCAGGTAAAGAGAAATTTTGACTTTGCTGAGACTTCTCAATCGTCTCTCTGGTTTTAAAAATTTCGGCTTCCAAGTCAAAACCCTCTTGGCCCATTTCTGTCAATGTGTCAAGACGGGCATTCAAATAAGCCCAACTAACATCGACGACTGCTTTGTCTTCAAGAGCCTCGTAGTCTTTCTCACATTGTTTAGCTTCAGCTCTTAGCTCATCTCTTTCAGCCACGGCAGCATCATGAGAGGCCTGTAAAGGAGTGATGAATCTTTCCAGAAACTGGACCTTCTCTGAAGAGTTACAGAGGTCTTGTTGGGTTAAGGTGAGCAATTGAACAAGTTTACCAGAGTACACCTCCTTCTGGTCCAGCAAAGCTTTCAGACTCCTAATCTCCTCTGTGGCACGGGAAAGCTGCTCCGCAAATGAAGACTCTAAGACAATTTTATATTTACCTGCCTGGTTTGAAGACGCCTTCTCGACGGCCAGTTCTGCTGCCATAACCCTAACTTGCCGCTCCAAAGTACACTTTTCCTCCTCCATTGCCTCCACGTCAAGCTGTAAACTCTTGTACTGCTCCTTCCAATTATCAACCTCAATATGGAAGTCATTTGCTGCTTGCTCCGTTTGAACAATTCTCTTTTCTCCTCAAAAACACTTTTTTCCTTCTAAAAGCTTGGCCAAACACCTTAATATTTGGCCAAAAGCACTTTTGACCCAAAAAGAACTTGGCCAAACGGGCTATAAAATCAGTTATTTTGAGAAGTGTTTTTTTTCAAAAGTACTTTTCAAATAATTATTTTTTGATAATAAGCTGTTTGTGTTTGAATAATTAATTTAAAAAATACTTTTGACATTTAATCAGCCCCAAATTTAAAAATTGAGTTGCCCAATAAATATTAAGCAAGTAAAGAGTAACCAAAAAGAGTCAAAACAAAACAATGATGGGCTTGTGAAGCTTGGAAGGCAACAACATGGAGAGTCGACTTTTATCAAATGGCCCCACCATTGCAGAGAATAACACGTATGTTCAGGGGTAGGAAAGATGGACCGGAATTCCCAAGATACCCCTGACGACCCCAAGCTCCTCACTTAGTGGCTTCTATAATAGTACTAGTGGGAAATGGCTTAGCAACTGATTTTTTTTTAATGAAAATAATAAATAACTTTTTGGTAGAGAGATATTTGAAAACCCCACTGACAACATTTTGTTAGTAGAACTACTCTGCAAGAAGTTCAAAAGCAAGGATCTGGGTATAAAGAATATTAATTAATAGGTAATCAATATTTAACCAGTAGAAGCAATTTGGATTTAACCAGCTGGATGGGCTTATAAACATAAGAAAGATGGGTGGGTTTTGCATGGAAAAAAATGCATCTCGCCAAATCGTTCGTTAAGACAAGGTATATAGAAGAAGAAGAAGAAGAGGCCTTCACGGCTGATGAAATTAAGGATATCTGTGAAGCAATGAACCAAATGCCCTACGAAGTCCACATGTTCCAACCGGATGAAGGCTCGAGCATTGCTGAGGTGCAATACATGGGACCCAATGCTAAATTGCAAAACTGGAAAGCTACTCCATTCCAAATCAAGCGGGAATCCCGGTAGTTCAGCCTTGCCATCTTTTCTGCATTCCGAGTTATTTCAGGGTGTAACTCGAATGTTTTTAGTTTTGTTATCTTTTAAATTCCAATGTAAACCCTCCTATATTAAAATTCAATGAAATGAAATCAATATTTCATCATCTATGGATCTTTTTCTATTATTCTTTCTGATTTTGTTGTTTTTCTTATCTTTCTGTTTTCATTTCTAATAATGCGAACTTAAATAACATGACATGCTTGCGGACTTCATGCCTAGATCTTAAAACGTTGTCTAACTGCGAAATAATGAATCAAGAGCTCGAATATGATGAGATGAGTCTTTTAGGGAAATAAACCGAGAATTGGAACAATTTGAGAATAAGCCTGAGCCAAACCTAAATGAAAACGAGCCAACTAATTTGGGCAATTCAGAAGAGGTCAGGGAGACCATGATTAGCATTCACGTCGAGGAAAAAACTAGAGATGCATTTATCCAACTCTTGTTTAAATTTAAAGATGTGTTTGCATGGTCTTACGATGATATGCCAGGACTAAGTGTCGATATAGTGGTACACAAATTGCCAACTTATCCCGGTTGTCCACCTATCCAACAAAAGCAAAGAAAA
The DNA here is from genome assembly GCA_005239525.1 of Nicotiana knightiana. Lineage (NCBI taxonomy): Eukaryota > Viridiplantae > Streptophyta > Magnoliopsida > Solanales > Solanaceae > Nicotiana > Nicotiana knightiana. The sequence goes on along the minus strand of ML385858.1, from coordinate 3,878 downwards.
TTCAAAACAAACATCAACGACAAGATTAAAGAAGAGGTTGTCAAACAACTAAAAGCAGGTGTGATCCGAGTGGTCCGATACACCACATGGTTGGCCAATGTAGTCCCAGTACCAAAGAAGGACGTGAAGATCCGAGTATGTGTTGACTACAGGGATTTGAACAAAGCGAGTCCCAAGGAAAACTTTCCGTTAACAAACATCCACATCCTTGTCGACAATTGTGCCAAACACGAGGTACAATATTTTGTGGATTGTTATGCTAGGTATCATCAAGTCCTGATGGATGAAGAAGATGCGGAAAAGACAACTTTCACCACACCATGGGGGAACTACTGTTACAGGGTCATGCCATTCGGTTTGAAAAAAGCTGGGGCAACTTATATGAGAGCTATGACTGTCATCTTTCATGACATGATGCACCAAGAAATCGAGGTGTACGTTGATGACATAATCATTAAATCCAGAACACAAGAAGGCCATGTTCGATATTTGAGAAAGTTCTTTGAGCGTCTACGCAAGTATGACTTGAAATTGAACCCTGCTAAATGTGCATTTGGGGTTCCATCTGGGAAACTCTTGGGGTTTATAGTCAGTCGAAGGGGTATTGAGCTAGATCCAACAAAGATAAAATCCATCCGAGATCTGCCACCTCCGAAAAATCAAGAAAGAGGTCATGAGTTTGTTGGGAAGGTTTAATTACATCAGTAGGTTCATCGCTCAGCTTACTACCACATGTGAGCCCATATTTAAGCTGCTAAAGAAAGATGCGGCAATTAAGTGGACAAACGAGTGTCAAAGAGCTTTTGAATAGATCAAAGAATATTTTTCCAATCCGCCGGTGTTGGTTCCGCCTGAGCCTGGAAGACCTTTATTATTATACTTGACAGACATGGAGAATTATTTTGGTTGTGTCCTCGGGAAACATGATGCGACTGGGAAGAAAGAGCAAGACATCTACTATCTAAGCAAGAAATTTACTAGTTATGAAGCCAAATACACTTTGCTAGAAAAAACTTGGTGTGCCTTAACTTGGGTCACCCAAAAGCTTAGACATTATTTGTTGGCCTATACCACATACCTCATAACCAGAATGGACCCTCTAAAGTACATAATCCAAAAATCGATGCCTACGGGAAGGCTAGCCAAGTGGCAAATCCTGCTCACTGAGTTTGACATTATCTATGTCACCCACACGACCATAAAAGCCCAAGCCTTGAACGATCATTTAGCTGAGAACCCAGTTCATGATGAGTACCAACCCCTACGAACTTATTTCCCAGACGAGGAAGTAAATCAGTTGAGGTAATCCCAGAAGACACTAAGACTTGGAAAATGTTCTTTGATGGAGCTGTAAATGCGAAGGGTGTTGGGACTGGGGAAATTTTGATTTCGTCCACGGGTCATCACTATCCGACTACAACCCGTCTTCGGTTCTTCTGTACAAATAACACTGCTGAATATGAAGCTTGCATCATGGGCATGAACATGGAAATTGACATAGATGTAGAAGGATTATTAATAATGGGAGACTCTTATTTGATCATTCGGCAAACACAAGGCGAATGGGAAACTCGAGATATCAAGCTTATCCTATATAGAAAACATATGGAAGATCTTAGCAAGCGGTTCAAATCCGTTGAGTTCAGTTATATTCCTCGATTCCACAGTGAGTTAGCTGATGCACTAGCTACCTTAACTGCGATGCTGCCGTATCCGGGCAATGTCCATATTGACCCTTTGGAAATTCAAATTCGAGAAAGACATGGTTATTGCAATACAATTGAAGTAGAATCAGATGTTCAACCATGGTACCACGATATCAAAATATTCTTAAAAATAAAGGAGCACCCCGAGCAGGCCAGTGGAGACCAAAAGAGAACCATTAGAAGGCTTTCCAGCAGTTTCTTCTTAAGTGGAGAAGTTTTGTATAAGAGAACTCCAGATCTGAATCTTTTAAGACGTGTAGATTCCAAAGAAGATGGAAAGATCATGAACGAAGTGCATTCAGGAGTATATGGGCCCCACATGAACGGATACGTCCTGGCAAAGAAAATCCTGCGGGCAAGTTATTACTGGATGACCATGGAAAAAGATTGCTTCAGTTTTGTCCGGAAGTGCCATTAGTGTCAGATACACGGTGACACGATTCATGGACCACCCTCAGAGTTGCATCCTATATCAGCACCTTGGTCGTTTGTTGCTTAGGGTATGGATGTCATTAGGTCGATCAAGCTGAAAGCTTCAAATGGGCACAGATTTATCTTGATTGCCATTGATTATTTCACAAAATGGGTCGAAGCGGTTACCTTCAAAGCAGTCACCAAGAAAGCAGTGGTGGACTTCGTACATTCCAACATTATCTGTCATTTTGGTATTCCAAAAACTATCATTACCGACAACGCTGTGAATCTGAACAGTCATTTGATGAGGGAGGTATGCACATAGTTTAAAATTATGCACCGTAATTCCACCCCTTACCGACCCAAAGCCAATGGAGCCTTTGAAGTAGCAAATAAAAACATCAAGCAAATCCTCAGGAAAATGATCCAAAGTTCTAGGCACTGGCATGAGAATCTGCCTTTCGCATTATTGGGATATCGCACAACCGTGCGCACATAAGTTGGGGCTACTCCTTATTTATTGGTTTATGGCACTGAAGCCATAATACATGCAGAAGTCGAAATTCCCTCTCTTCAGATTATTGTTGAAGCTGAAATCGAGGATGATGAATGGGTAAAACCTGGCTGGAACAGTTAACTCTGATTGATGAAAAATGGATGGCTGCGGTTTGTCACGAGCAGTTGTACCAACAAAGAATGGCCCGCGTCTACAACAAGAAAGTGCGGCCTAGAAATTTTGAAGTGGGGAAACTCATTCTAAGACGTATTCTCCCTCATCATGAGGAAGAAAAAGGAAAGTTTGCTCCGAATTGGAAAGGTCCATACATTATAAGAGAACTGCTGCCAAAAAGGGCATCGTACTTAGGAGATATTGAAGGAAATAACCTCGAAACGGCTGTCAATGCATATGCAGTCAAAAGGTATTATGTTTAACCCCTTTCGCGGTCTTGATACTCTTCGAATGGGATGAAGAAGGCTTTCATTCTCGCTACCCAAACATTATCAACTTTTGTAAACCCTTTGAGCCGTCTATTCTTCTTTCATCACCCTCCTTGGAACCAAAGTTGTCAAAAAAAAAAAGAATCAAAAATCAAAACAAAAATAAATCACCCACCGGTTTATACACATGCACAGCAGTACTCAAGGAATCACGGGGCATACTCAAATAAGGGGCAAAATATGAAGACACATAGGAGAATGTAGAACCCGGATCAAATAACACCGAAGCCTCTCGGCTGCAAACTGAAACTGTACCTGTAATAACTGCATCAGAAGCCTCGGCATCAGGCCTGGCAGGAAAAGCATAGCACCGGGGCTGAGCCCCTCCAATATGATCATCTCTGGGTCGACCTAATGCGGCCTGACCTCAATCTCTCGTGGCATGTCCTCCACCTCTATGAGTCTGACCTCTACCTTTGGCACCCCGACCGCCACCCCTAGCTGGCAGAGAGGGTGGGGGTGCGCCTCACGCGGGAAACATGGCACGGGAACCCTGATACTGAGGACCACTAGAAGCTCGGGGAAAATACCTGGCAATGTGCCCCGGAACACCACAAGAATAACATGGGCTCTGCTGATATGGCTGGGGACTCTGGAATTGTCCCTGACGACCCTGGTAACCACCCTGATAACTCTGAAGCGGTGGTGCACTGATAGGTGCTGGTGGTGCACTATGAGCTACCTGATAGTGCCGATTGATAGGGTCTGGGAGGATGACCTCTGCCTGAAGAATCCCTTCCCCCAGATGAGGCTCCACTG
>MDKJ01287071.1:0-62348 GCA_005239525.1 Nicotiana knightiana | reverse complement strand
AAAAAGGGTCAGGACTTTCCTAAGCTATATGAAATTCTGATTATTCTTTTTTATTTATTTATTTATTTATTTATTTATTTTTAAAAGAAAAAAAACCATTTAGGACTCGATCTATTTACTATTTTTGAAATTAGCAGACTATCATCGGTATTTTGATTCTTCCACGAAAAGCTTAGAGGATTTCTCAGTAAAAACGACTAAGCATGGGGACAAAATAAAAATATAAAAATAAAAATCCAAATAGAAAGGTAAAATGAGAAATAGACAAACTAAAAATGGCTATTTTAACAAAAGCGGCCCTTTTGGGGGGATATTTGGACTTTTATTTTGAATTCATGAAAGGAATACTTCTAAAGAATTTTTTTTTTGAATTTTCTTTTCAATTTTCGAAAGAGTGAAAATATTTTTGATTTTTGATTCTAGTTCTTTTTTTCAAAATATTTTTTTTTGAAAGAAAGACTTCTAAGACTTCTAAAGAAGAAAGAAAATATTTTTTTTTTGAATTTTGATTTTTTGATTGATTTTTTTTTGGAAAAAGACTTCTAAAAAGAAGGTAGAGAAAAAAAAATATATACATATATTTTTCGGATTTTGATTTTATTCTCTTTTAAAAATGGAAGAAAATATTTTTGGGCTTAAATTTTTATTTGGGATTTCTAAAGAAAGACTTCTAAAGAATGAATTAAAAGAATTTTTTTTTTTGGATTTTAGGAAAAATGGGGGCCGGAACTTATGAAGTTTGCCTACGTATCTCACATTCGGTGAGAATCAGACTCGCGTAGTTCGGTAAAACTGAGTATTTTCTTTTGATTTTTATGAAAATTTATCTTTACACCTCACGCCAGACTACAAAATAAAATCTTAGTAAAAAAAGAATTATTTATGTTAAACTAGGAGAATGATTTTTTTTTTCATAATTCCGCTCAATTATTTTCTAAAGCCGGTCAACAACGCAAGCAAGCCTTCCAAATGAGGTAACAAGCAGCACATAAGTGGACATGATGGTCTCAAAGGGATACATGTATTATACGGACTCGACCCTTGTGTCGAGTTTCGCTAAATTAAATGCACGTGATTCAAATAAAGCGAACCTACTAGGGATATCCGGCATGAGGTTTGTTCTTATAGGTTTAAATCCTAGTGGAGAATGTATCTAGACTGGCTTACTCGAGCGGACAACTCGAGCCGAGGAGGGTCAGTATACCGGTAGCATTGGTTTCCGGCTTAACTGGTGGTGCCCCCCGCCTAAAACACGTGTGACTAAAATCTTTCACCGGGTGAAAAGCACCTCGCTATCTCAAAGAAAGTGGGCTATGTCAAGAAAATGCCCAATTTTTAATTTCAAGAAGACTCAGAGGGGGAGCGTGAGAAGACAGTTTATATGTACAGTTCAACAATATCAAAACCGTAAAAAGCGAACAAGTAGCACATTAGGCACAAATAAATCACAATATATAAAAAATTAATGAAGCCAAATAAAAAGTCAACATGTACAAGCTCGAATTCTGGCTGTCCCCAGCAGAGTTGCCAGAGCTGTCACACCCCTTTTCTAACCCCCAAAAAGAATGTGTGTTATTGATTGTGGGTTATTGTGGGTTAAAGGATTTTTCCAATTGAAGTGACAATTTTGAAATAGAGATTATTTTATTTACAGAGTCGCCACTTGAAATTTATTTTTTCCGGTGTTCCAAGTCACCTTTTATTTGAATCCTTATTCAAAGGAATATTTGACTCTTTTATTATTGATCTGCGAAAACAAAGTTCGGGTAAGGAATTCTGTTGGCCGGGGAGAAGGTGTAAGGCGTTCCCCGAGTCCCGTGGTTCTAGCACGGTCGCTATATGACTTAAACTTGGCTTGAGTTAATTTTGGACAAATTGATATTTATAGTTTTTTTGTGTTTTACTCGTCCGCTTTAACTTTTCGATTATTAGATCTATCAAGGAAAATAATTCATAATCACGCTACGTGAGCGAATGCATGATCGAATAACAAAATTAATTAACTTATCATAATTGCGCCTCGTAAGCGAATCCGAAATCATGACAATCAATTATTTGTAGTACTTTTGAGAAATTACTACATTTTAAGAAAATTATTAAAAGTCAATTATCGCGCTACGCAAGCAAATCCGCGATTAAAGGAACTAGTTAAATTAGAAGTTAATTAAAGCTAGTAAAAATAAAATGAGATTATTGAATTAAAATATTAAAAGTTAATATCACGCTACGCAAGCGAGTCCGTGAATAAAAAGTTTAAGCGCGCCTACTAGTTGTGTAATGTCTAAATTATTTTAAAAATAATAATAATTGAGTTATTTATTAAAACAATAAAAAAAACTGATTTTTATTAAAATTATGTGACTAAGCTAAAATGTAAGAACTAATTGAAATTATTTTAAGAAAATCCATTAATATATTCTATTTACTTTGTCGACACTAAGCTTGCCAAAAATTATTCTAAATTTGGTCCAAAGTGTAGTGGACCTTACATGACAAAAGAAAGCTCTACTTACATCTAGTCGTTATTAATCCATGACTCTTGAGTAAAGAAGAAGAAAGAAAAGAAAAAATAAAAAAATTAATTCACGTAACTAACTTGATTTTATGTTACCTTAATGACAAAAAAAATTATTAAAGTTGCCAATGATATTGGGAACAAATGCACATGAAAACGTGATTAACCGGGAAATTTAATCTGTATTACCAAGACTATCATGAAAAAGTAATAGAATATAATTTTTTAAAGTAAGAATAAAATTAGGCACGATGCCATCGAAGAGAATGATCTTTGAATTAATGGAACAATTTTCTAGCAAATGTGGACTTAATAAGTAATAGAATATCATTTTTTAAGCTGCACTAAAATCAGAATCGGATTTAGCTAAAACAATAAAACGTACACATGAATTCTAAATCTCATACATCACATGTAAAAATAAGGACCCAACTACATAAAAAGAAAATTCTACTTCATTACCAATTTACAACCAAACATAAAAGGTTTCACAATTCTAACATTTATTTTGAACAACCAAGAGATGAAATAAGAAGCAGAAGAAACTAAAATGATTTCAAGTAATCAAGTCTTCCTCATTTCATTCATATCATGAAAAACTACATTATAGTGTTAAGATGAGTACCTAGACTGTAGAAACAACAAAGAAGGCGACAGGGATGGACTTTGTTATCCATTATCCAATGAGCACAACAAGAGTGTCGAATATTACAGCAAAACAAATAACATCAACTTGGAGCGGACAGCAGCAAGCCCGTAACAAACAGAAACCCAGAAACTTGTACCAAAGACAAGGATAGAAGTTGTTTCTATACAACTTCTTCCAAACCAACAAGACTTTAAAAGAAACTTTATGGAAAAAATCTTTAGTACTTTGCAAACTCCAACAACTCTCCTTTTTCTTCAGTTGTATTTTCTTAGAGTGTAAAGGATGCGTAAAGATGTTCAGCCTGTTCTCCTTTTCTTCTGAAAAAATGACCTCTTTAAGTAGGAAAATAAGTTCTTTTGGACAGATTTTTGGTTCACCAAAAATCTGTCCAAAAGGACTAACTTTGTGTGCCAAAACAGTCCATTTTTCACCAAATACTGACACAAAGCAGAGTAGTTGTGTTTCCAGCATGCTTAAACAGTAAAATATCCTACAACCATGTACTTTTAAACTCAACTATTCAACTTTTATCTACACATGACTGAAATTCAAACTTCTACACTCAAACTCCAACCAAATATGAACTAGCAGAGTAGAAACAAGACTCAAAATGTAATCGAACTAAGTATTTCAGACTAACTAGATTAAAATGAGTTCGGCTTGTGCAAACTAAACATGGAACAACAAATTGAATTTTACAAGCCAAAGCTCGAAAAGGAAACTAAACGAACATCGTTAAACTATCACGATTAATAACAACTATGTAAACAATTCAACTAATCTTTTTGATTTTTCATAAAATCAACATAAAGGCTTAACTATCTACCGGCTAGGTCGAAGAACAAAAATCAGAACTTAATAGACAACAAAAAACCACTCGACCGGCTAGGTCGAAGAACTGAAATTCACTTTTTAACAAATTCATACAAAATAGTTGACCGGTTAGATCGAAGAATCAAAAATAATTACGGACTAATACTCAATTGCACATACATAACAACAACACTAATAAAAATTAAACCCTTAAAACTAACACTAATCGCAAAAGCGAAAAATCAGACAGATAATTAAATTTAAAAAAAAAAAAAGTAAGGTTTATACCAATCGAGCAAATTCGACGACGAATCAAGCGACAAGGAGATGTCGTGGACAACGAGTCGTGACTGTCCGACATTGAAGCGCACGTTTCCTTTTAGCAGGTGCCAAAACAAACAAGTTTTGGCGTCATGCTAGAAGGAAACGAGTGCTTTTAAGTCGAGATGAAGCTAGAGTGGAGAAGCACTGGTGGTCTTGGGTGGTCGCAGCAGAGGCGGCGGCAGCGAGTGGCGGCGGCGTGGTCGCCGGAATTGCATCACCGGATTTTCGGGGTGAAATTGACATCAATAGGTAGGTCTTGAAGAGCCCTACCCATTGATGTAAGTATTGTGGGGGTGGTGGTGGCCGGAACTTCACGAATTTGAGGGAAATAGTGGCGGCTAAGGTTTCTTAGATCTAAAATTCGTGGAGTTTGAGCGGGGTTTGAAGGATTTGGTTTGGAGATATGGAGAAAGGAGAGGGAGATGGTGGAATGGTGAAATTTTGAGGGTGTTTGGACGACGACAGGCGGTGGTGCCGCCATGGAGAGAGGCTGCGGCGGCTAGGTCTTGAGGAAGGAATGAGAGAGTTAGAAGAGAGAAGAAGAAGAAGAAGGGGGATAAGGGAAATAAGGCAAAATTTTGGGGGATTTAGGGGTTTAAATACCTGGGTGGGAGTTTGATCTTGAGCCGTTGGATCAAGTGGGAATGAACGGGTAGGATGGAGTCTTGGTTTTACTTGATGAAACGACGTAGTTTAATCATGAAACTACGTCGTTTTGGACCAGGTCTTGGCAGGCCATTTATTGGACCAGGCTGGCCGAATTGGGCTCAAGTTTTGGGCCAATCTGGCTCAATTTTAATTAAAAATACAATAGCCCAAACTCTTAACCCCCTAATTATTTTATTTAGTCCTAAAGCAAAGCATACAAGTAAAAGCAAAAATCTTTTTGGTATATAATTTAAAGATACAAAACTAAAATATACAAATAAAAGGTAAAAAATATTTTTGGTATTTTTAACGAAGGAATGCAAATAAAAATGCACAAACAATTAAAATCATCCAAATACTAGTATTAAAAACATGCAAAAATTAGGTATTCACAAGTATCACATGAACTTCATTAAATGAGTATCTATTTAGTTTAAGTTGGAATGCTAACTTGCTAAATACATAATTAAGACATTCATACGGACACCAAATTAAGGTAATAATAAAATCATAAGAATAATCATAAAAGAAGAAAAAAGTGATGCCTAACACCTTGATTAAGTATTACCAAATTTATGAATTATGAGGTTCAATTATAACCAACAAAGGTCATTGTATTGCTTTATAATATCCACATGTACAAACTGAATCCAAACCTTCATGTTTTTCCTTTTTGGTATACTCGTGGGTTTGCAATTTGTTCAACAAGTATTGTATTGAACATTATTACTAAATGAAATGATATTTGGAAAACCGTGTTTTGTTTAATGAAAAACAAAAATACAGCCGACGACTATATTCTAAGAGTATTAAGAAATGAGAGAAAAGTATATCAATATAGTAATAGAAACAAGATGTATAGGAGTAGAATATAAAAGTTATCTTATTCAAGTGTGTTTCTTGTGTGTTCCTCCATGGACAAAGAATATCCTATTTATAATATATAAGATATACCCAAAACTCACTATATATATCCTAGGAATTAATTGGTACAGTATCCAAGTAGTACATTGTATAGAATGTATGGATGGATTAAATGAACATCCATATGCATTCACTTTATTTATAACACTCCCCTTGGATGTTCATCTAGAAAAAACCAAGTGAAAAAATGCCCAGTGAAGAAAAAAGAGTACACACATCTTGTAATACGCATTGAATGCCTCCTCATTAAGAACCTTACAAGAAAACTCAATTGGGACAAAACTTTGGTTAACAAAAAATGAGTACAACGCACATTATATTCCCCTAATGAAAACTTTATTTTATATCTCGAAGACGAAGCATTCCAATCTTATGCCTCAGCTTCTCAAATGTTGATGCCAATCAATGCCTTAGTGAATAAATCTGCTAGGTTATCGCTTGAACGGATTTGTTGAACATCTATCTCACCATTTTTTGAAGATCATGCGTGAAAAAGAACTTTGTTGAATTGTATTTTGTTCTGTGTCCTTTCTCATATACTCCTTTTAGTTGAGCTATGCAAGAAACAGTATCTTCATATAATATTGTTGGAATCTCCGTCTTTAATGAAAGACCACACAATTGTTGAATGTGTTGAGTCATTGATCTCAAACATACACATTCTCGACTAGCTTCGTGAATAAATATTTTCTCTGTACGATTGGAAGATGTAGCAACTAAAGTTTATTTTGTTGATTGCCATGAAATAATTATACTTCCATAAGTAAATACATAGCTTATTTGAGAACGAGTTTTATGTGGATCAGACAAATAACATGCATCTGTATAACCAATCATTTATGAATTGGATTCCTAAGAATAAAATTATCCAATATCAATATTCCCTCGGAGGTATCTAACAATATGCTTAATACCATTCCAGTGTCCTGTTGTTGGAAAGGAACTAAATATTGCTAATAAACTTACTGCAAAAGTTATATATGGTCGAGTATTATTTGCAAGATACATTAATGCCATAATTGCACTAAGATATGGAGCTTCATCACCAAGAAGCTCTTCATCATTTTCATGAGGTCGAAATGAATCTTTATTTATATCGAGTGATCCCACAACTATCGATGTACTCAATGGATGTGCTTTATCCATATAAAATGCTTTAGGATCTTTTCGGTATAAGTTGATTGATGGACAAAATTTCCATCTTTCATATGCTCAATTTGTAGACCAAGACAAAATTTTATCTTTTCAAACTCTTTTTTTCAAACGGTCTACTGCTTTTGGAAGTTCCCCAGGAGTTCCAATGATATTTAGATCATCAACATACACAGCGATTATAACAAATTCAGATCCAAACCTTTTTATAAAGACACAAAGACAAATCAGATCATTCTTATACCCTTCTTCAAGCAAGTATTCACTCAAGCGATTATACCACATTCATCCTGATTGTTTCAATCCATATATTGATTTTGAAGCTTTATTGAACAAGTTTTCTATAAACCTTTATAAGCTTCATGCACTTTAAACCCTTCAGGAATTTTCATATAAATTATGTTGTCTAACGTGCCATACAAATAAGCTGTGACAACATCCATCAAACGCATATCAAATTGTACATAGACTGTCAGATTTATAAGATACCTGAAGGTGATTGCATCCATCATAAGAGAATATGTCTCCGTATAATCAATTACATGCCTTTGCAAAAATTCTTGTGTCACAAGTCATGCTTTATATCTAATGACTTCAGTTTTATCATTTCGTTTTCGCACAAAAATTCATTTCTATCCCACTGGCTTTATTACTTCATGTGTTCGAACTATATATCTGAATATTTCATGTTTTTCAAGTGAAGTTAATTCTACCTGGATAGCATCTTTCCATTTTGGTCAATCATTTCTTTGTATATATTCATCGACAGATATTGGTTCAAGATTCTCATGTTGTTGCATTATTTCAACAACAACATTATAAGCCAAAATGTTATCGATAATAATGTTATTTCGGTTTCACTTTTCCCCATTGAGACATAACTAGTTTATGGACACGCGCGTTGCGCGTGTAGCCCTTATCAGTGTTATAAAGTTTTAGAAAATCATAAAAATACTATTAAAAAGTATGTTTAGGTTATAAAAATGTTAGTTGACTCATTAAAAGAAGAATCTATCAGCTTTATTTTTTTCTTCAATAACCGTGCGATTTAACTTCAAAAAAATTATACACTTAAATTGTGATATGTCTCCAATAATAAATAAAATTAATTGATGGGAAAATTTCCTTACAAAAAGAAAGACTTCACAAGAAATTAAATATACCCACTACACGGTTACCAAACATCAAATGAGGAAAAGAAGAGTCAGAATGAATAAATAAGCATAATAATATGCATTTATATCTTGGAACCTAATTAGTTCTTAAGACACAAAAAACAATGCCATAAAATAAATCTCCTTACAAGTAGAGGAAACCTATATCTAACTCCCAAGAAAAGTAAGAAAATACTTTAATCACTTACTTTGAAAAATACTGAGATTTGAAAAAACTGATCAAGCATCAATATGAAAATTTCAAAGAGATCATTCCATAGTTGGTGACGATGTTTGACAATTCCTTTCTTCTTCCACAAAATGATAATTGCATTGCCAATGTCACGATCTAAAATTTCCTCTGTTGGGTATCGTGATGACACCTAGTCTTAGGGACTAGGTAAGCCTAACATTTCTACTGTACAACAACAATAATAAAGGAATACAACTGTCTAGGAATAAGTAAGTACAATTGAATAGAAAGAAAACAGGAAGGTGACTCCGAAGCCTGCGAACGCAGCAGCAGGTTACCGTGAGTCTCCTCAGCAATGATCTGCGCAGCTACCAACAACAATAACCTGAAGCTGCACACAAAAATGTGCAGAAGTGTAGTATGAGCACACCACAACGGTGCCCAGTAAGTATCAAGACTAACCTCGGTGAAGTGACGAGGACTAGTCAAGACACCACCGGTCTAATAAGTAAAAAGGCACAAATGTATAAAAGACAGGAACATATTATCTCTCTAAATATTTTTCAATATAATTAACGATACGATCGAATAATACGGAAGAAAATTCAATAATTACGATCAACGGACATCATAATAGAAATACGCAAAGAGAATGGAAAGAATGCAATCTAAATGGCGAGAATCACAATCCAATAAAAACACTAGCAACTCAGCACTGCATCAATTCATTTACGTCAGGCCTTAGACAAATAAACTCAATAAAACTGGTCAACCTTCTAGTGAAAACCTTTAAATCGTGAGTTTGTTTTGAAAGTTTAAAAGATATAATCATTTAGGAATAGAGAAATTTCTTCTTTGAAACATACTTTAACTGAATGTATATTTATATATTTTTATCAAGAGAAATCTTAACAACATAGTCTCTTCAAAATACGTGGTGTTCAAATATACTTTCCCAAATGCTGCTCTTTCAAATATCATCAAAATACGTGATGTTCAAATATATTTTCCCAAGTACTCCTCTTTTAAATATCATCAAAATACGAAATGCTCAAAATATATTTTCCCAAGTACTGCTCTTTTAAATATTTTCAAATACGTGATGTTCAAAATATGTTTTTCCAAGTACTGCTCTTTCAAATATCATCAAATATGTGATGTTCAAAATATATTTTCCCAAGTACTTCTCTTTGAAATATCATCAAAATACGTGATGTTTAAAGTATATTTTCCCAAGTACTGCTCCTTCAAATATAATTATTCTGCAAGACAAATGCTTTTCAAATATACTTTCGAAAAAGAAGTCCTTTAGACATAACTTTTCATGAAGATAATTGCTTTTCAGCTATACTTTTCAATATATATTTATGTCTTTCGACCCAAATCTCCTCAATCATAAAACTACCGGAACTCAGTCCGCCACTCAGAATTTGTCATGCAATGCAGTACATGGGGAAAGCTCTCGGATCTCTGTCCGTAGTCCCAATTTAAATATGCGATGCAGTACAGGGAAAAAGCTCTCGGATCGTTATCCGTAGTCCCAATTTAAATATGTGATGCAGTACAGGGGGGAAGCTCCCAGATCTCTGTCTATAGTCTCAATTTAAATATGTGATGCAGTACAGGGGGAAAGCTCCCGGATCTCTGTCCATAGTCCCAATTTAAATATGCAATGCAGTACAGGGGGAAAGCTCGCGGATCTCTGTCTGTAGTCTTAATTTAAATATGCAATGCAGCCACTGAGGAAAACAACCAGCATGCGACAGAAACAACATATATTGCCACAACCGGCGCGAAAGCAAACAAGGTCGAATACAAAGTGCGATGATCAAATCAATACAAACACTTAAATCACAAAAGTGGTAACAACTCGTTCATAAGAAGTAGCCACTGAGAGGAATGCCAAGCACAAAGAGAGAATATCAAAACGAGGGGAAGACAAGACAAATATAGCAACGATTCTATACATTCAAGTTTGCAACCAAGAAACCAAATCATCCCGGCAAGGGAATAAGCTATAACCAATCTCACTTAGACAATTAACTTCACCTAATAAACTCAGTTTGAACAATGCTCAGTAAATAGGCAGCATATGAAGGAAGACATAGCATAACGGTAAGAAAAATACAGTCTTCATTTAAGTCAATTAAGATCATATAAGAAACAAGAAATGCTAGGCAAGTAATTCTAACTTGAACAGGAGCAGATGAGATTAGAAATCAGGAATTCAGATATAACAAATTTAATTCATATACGGGGAACATAAGGACCCAAAAATCCCTAAAGGGCAATCTATTTGCAAATAAGTTCGAGTATACACTCGTCACCTCGCGTACGCGGACTACAATCAACATAGAAGACTCAATCCTAAGGGGTAGTTCCACCACACAAGGTTAAGCAAGATACTTACCTCAAAGACGACAACCTGATACCAAAAAATAGACTTCTCGGGCGGGAAGACCTCCGAGCGGCTCAAAATCAACTAAAACAACTTCAAAATACATATAAAACGTATAAGGAACGATTCCGAATAATAAAGTTTCAATCTTTGCAAATTTATGAAAAATCGACCCAAAAGTCGACCCTCGGGCCCGCACCTCGGAACCTGACAAATTTTATAAATTCCGATTACCTATTCCGATACGAGTTCACCCATACTAAATTTGTCCAATTCTGATAACTTTCGGTCATTCAAATCATGAATTTTTATTTTTGAAGTTTTCTTTCAAAGCCCACAATCCCCTCAACCCAAAACACAATTTAAATGATTAAAACAATAACTAATTCATGAAATATATTAAATTCTGGTGGAAGAACACTTACCCATTCTATTTGTGTGAAAAACCCTCAAAGAATCGCCCAAAACCGAGTTCCAGAAGTCAAAATATGTTTAAAATGATGAAACCCCCGATTTTGGAAATTTATAATCTGCCCAGGTTTTTAAAGCATCGCGATCGCGGGGATCGAGGCGCGATCGCGTAGAGAAAAATATAAGTGGCCACAGGAATGTTCTATGCGATCGCGAGGAGAACACTACGATCGCATAAAAGGAATTTTGATGCTGACCCACTAGCACTATGCGTTCGCAGCAGTGTGATTGCGAATGCGGAGAAGGGAAAAATAGACTTCCGCGATCGCGAGCCTATTTGTGCGATCGCAGTGAAGTAAAACTAGGCTGGTCCATTTTACACTATGCGACTGCGGATTTGTCTATGCGATCGCATAGAAGGGGACACCAGATGGCAGAAATAACAGGGGAAAATGAGAGAAAATGGACCCGAACCCTAGCCGAAACACACCCGAGCCCTCGGGACTCAAAACCAAATATACACACAACCTCAAAAACATCCTACGTACTTATTCGAGTAATCAAAACACCAAAATAACATCATAAGCATCGAATTAAACCTCAAAATCAATGAAATTTCTCAAAACTTCATTAAACATGAATTTTTGCATTTAAGGTCCGAATCACGTCAAACTAAGTCTGTTTCTTACAAACTTTCACAGATAGCTCATTATAAGGCATATCGAACTTGTACCGGGCTCCGGAACCATGATACAGGCCCGATACCATAGTTGTCACATAACATTTCATTTTCAAAAATCTTTATATTTTTGAGAAAACAATTTTCTTTAAAAATTCATTTATCGGACTTGGGACCTCGGAATTCGATTCTGGGCATACGCCCAAGTCCCATATATTCCTACGGAGCCTTCGGGACCATCAAACCACGAGTCCGGGTGCGTTTACCAAAAACGTTGACTGAAGTCAATTTTATTCAAATTTCTAATACAAAAATGATCATTTTTATCAATTTTCACATAAGGGCTTTCCGGCTACACGCCCGGGCTGCACACGCAAATCGAGGTGAGATAGAAGGAGGTTTTCACGACCTCGCAACACAGAATTAGATAGAATATACGGATGACCCCTTTTTGATCATCACAGCCAAGCTCCTCCGATCCTTGTACCAGACTTCATCATTAAACTCTCATGCACTGATACGAGCTGGGATTTAATTTGGTGTAGTATTTACGATTGATTTTTCAAATGAAGATAATCAAGTCTTGTATTCTTCTGCATCTACAAGAAGGGCTGGCCGATTAATGAATTCGATAATAAATAATGTAAGAACATGCATGCGAACAATGTTATATGCTTAAAATGATAAGACACAATAAGATAGTTATCTCTTAATGCGTGCCACTGTGCAACATAGAATTATATACATCAAAATCCAATCAAGAAATGATAAAAACCTATTCCCCAGGAAGATGAATTATAAAAGTAACTATCATATAATCCCCTAGAAGTGAGATGCTGCCATTAATGTATTCTTTGATCCCAAGAATATATAGAAATAAACATGCAAATTATCAATATTCATTTTCTCCATTCTCAAGGTATGAACCAAGTTTGTTTGATTGTAGCTTCTTGGTAAACTATAAAAAAGAAAAGAAAAGAAACTCGTAAAGCTATGCAAAAAGAAACCATATTCATACAATAATTACATAAAAAACATGGGTTGTCTAGCTCACTTGGGCAGCCATATCTCGACCCAAAAAAGATAAAAATAACACCAATATAGTGAGTAAAATCAATAATAAATAGACGGACCTAATTGTTGATACCCAACTTTTCCTCAAAATATTTTAAATTTGCATATATGGCTTAAAAATCATGTATCAATAGTAATTGATATTTTTCCACAATTTTCCTATATTTGTATTAATATATCCAGCATTTTATTTTCAATAAATTATTATGAAATTGCATTACAAAGTGATTTCAAAAGCATTTATGGGTTTCATTAATTATTTTGATCCTGTTAAGACTAAATTATTTTATAATTAGCCAGATTGGCACCTTTTGGCTATATTTGCAATAACTTTGCAATTATAGCCCAATCATACGATTTTATACTATCTTTTATCCAAAAATTAATCATTTGTATTTTAAATACTAAGTAATCATTGTTAATTATTTTCTACGCATGAAATTTATTTTTATAATTAACAACTATTTTATGAATTATTTTATTTAATTGGATATTTAATAACTAGCCACTTTTATTTTCAATTGTAGCCTAAATCAATATAATCCCAACCCAATTAATTGGCCCAAATATTCCATACCCAACACCTAAGTCTACCCAACCCAATACCCCACTTCAATCCTGACCGTTGATCACTCAGATCAACAGTCCGGATTTACCCTTTCCATAATTAATCCAAACGACCCCCCCCAAACCCTCACTTCTCTCATTTCTCTCACTTGCTATCCGTCATCATCCCCTTCTCCTTCTCTCTTAAATCCTCTCTGCATCAAACCCTAAATCCCTCGCCATTCTCTAGTTCGCCGGTAACAATGACGGCTCCCTACCCCTAGCCTCTATGGCTCGATTCTTGCATCCCCGAGGTCCTTAAGGGACTGGTTGGTTATTCATCCACCCCCAGTGGTTTGTGCTCACCTCCCATGGATTTCATGCCATTTTCTGGCCGTCCATAGCCATCTGAGTAAGATCCTCCAATCTCCGGCTAGAACTTGTGGTTTCTAAGCCGATTCTCTCTTTCTCTTTGGGTTCTCTCTCTGAAATCCTAATTTTAACATTGAATTTCTTAGATCTGCAATAGATCCGAGTATATTCTGAGTTATTTTTCTGTTTTCTTAAAGAATCTCTGATTTTCTAAAGCGTCTCTTCATCTTCAAATTAGGGTTCTTAACCCCTTTTCAAAAAATGCTTTCCCTTCTGATTTTAGTATTAATATATGATTTTCACTATGTTTAAGTGGATATTTGAGTTTTCTCTTTTTATCTGAGTTATTATATTGAAAACCCCAAGTTTCTTGGTTTTAATCTGTGATTCTGAGTCTGTTTTCGATAATATATTCACCTAATCTGTATGTGTACTTGTTTCTCATGAACACTATGTGATTTTGTGATTTTTACCCTATGTTCGCTTGTTAGGGTTTTTGACTTCGATTATTCCTGCCTATTATGTGTTTATTCCTAGAAATTTGTGCTATTTCTGATTTTTCTTCGATTTTATCCTACTTTGTCCATCAATGTTTCTGATTCTTCACTTATTCTGCCTACATCATGTTCAGTCTGTTAATTTGGACTATGCACTATATGAATCCCTAATTTTTATATGATTTCTACCCTACTCGTCTTCTTAGGGTTCTGATTTTATCTATTATATGTTTATTACGCTTATTCTCACAAGGTTATGCAAAATCAATGCTATTTGTGAATCCCTGAATCTTTGTGATTGATCCTTCACTGATTTTTTGTAATATTCTATACTGATTTTAACTTGTGAAATATTTTCTGGCTTTATTCTATGGTCAATTATGTTGTTAGCCGATTTTAAGCATTTTTCTTAATTAAAGCATGATGAATCTAGTCTCATTTACATGTGGTATACTTGTATTATACCTATGTTGTTTCCTTAATTGGCTATACTCAACCTCATATGATTTTCTTTCCTTATTTTTATCACTTGTCTATTACGTTTGAGTATGATTCCATAATTAAGGGAAATCTTTATACTAATTTGATTCTAATTAGTATATACTTCTATAATTACCGTTGAACTATTATTTTTACCTTATTCTTCTACCTGTTTTAAAACTATAAGTACCTTAGTCTTCATTATCAAACACACAAATACATTGCTCAAAACTCTCTTGTATACACAAATACTCTCTTCTGCTCTCCTTCTGATTACTTGCTATTATCAGCTGGCTACAAGCCAAGGCTGATTATTATACCCCTTTACGTTTCATTCTGTATTTGCCATCACCTATACTGGTATGTCCTAATTTCAGTTTAAGTTTCAAAAACAATATGTTTCTTTTAGTACTTCAATTCATCATGTTTCTAATATGTTTTTACCTATGGTTTTGCTTCGATGTCTGCACTTGACCTGCTTGCACTGTTGTTCACTTAGCATGTTATGTACTCCCCTCCCTTAGACTTAGCATTCTTATGAAATAATATCCTCTTTTTAGTATACCTCAATATGATTCTGCCTTACTTATGCTTCTCTGATTATTGGCATGAACCTTTCTATGGCAAGACAATTTGTACCTTATGTTATTCGGTTCTGAGTAATCCTAAAGTTTATGCTATATCTTTGATCCCTGGATGCATATTGTTGATTATGTACTTAAGTGTTCCTGGAACTATGTTCTTACCTATGTGCCTTATGTGTCCCCAATCCCCCATTACCCCTGTTTGGTGTTGTTGAACCTGCCTTGGTTTTATGTTCTTTGGCTGTCTATGAACCTGTTTTGGGTGCTATGTCTGGACCGTTGCTTGCTTCTCTACTCACTTTTCAAAAAATGTTTTACTACATAACTCTGTAGTTGCTTACAAAATATTTCAAACAAGTTTCTTTTCAAACTGTTTTCCTACTCAATCTTTTCAAAACTATGTCAAGCACTCTCACTCTACTCTTAGATATTTAAGTTCTGCCCCCCTAATGTGTGACTGCTTAGGGATCCCTGTGAGGTCCCTCTGAACTCTGATGCATTAGAGATGGCCCTTCCACACTGCACTTACTCAATTATAGTTATGAAGTCTGGGTGTGAGCACTGCCCGGGATCCCTTGAGGTCCTTAGGGAACTCTGACACACCCGGATAAGAGAAAGGTTATGAAACATTTGGGCACTTGAGGTTCTGGAAGTCTGGGCCAGTTTTCAGGCTCTCTATAGTTTAACTTCTTTTTTTCCTTTATCTATTTACGTAATTTATTCAGCTGGTCTGTAATATTTATTTGTAAATGAATATTGGGGATGGCTAGTGAAATAGGAGGGGATAACTATATAATTTTATCGATGCCACCGGGTAGAAATCATGCCTTAAGCTTTACATTTCCTATTTCTGCATTAGAATCCATGCTTAGGATCAACATGCCAAACATGCATTAGATATCATGTCTTTAAGGCTTTTTCATGTTTACTACTTTAACATACAACATACCTCAATTTATGCTTGTGCCTACCGCTTAGAAATCATGTTCCTTAGGCGATAAAATTAATACTCATATGCATTCATGAATCATGCTTAACAACTCTGTAATTCTCTGTGCATTTTAGAAATCATGCTTTAGGAATCCTGTGCATTATGAAATTATATCCTAGCCACCTTGCATTCACGTGTGCATACTAGATACTATGTTCTAGGATTTCGTTTACATTTACTTAACTACGCGTAGTTTAAACTGTTGATTCATGAAAAGGTATAAAAGAACCTCGCATATGATTATCACGTCTGTTCTTAATACAAATTGGTAACTATCTCTGCATTCTCAGATTTACATCACTTAGAACAACATGTTGTAGGTAAAACAACTCTGAACTGTTTAATAATTCTGGTAGTCACTATGCACAAGCCCTCGCCTAAGCAAGCCTTAGGTAATCAATCTCTTAAAAATGAATATTGTTTTAATTGTGTTTTGTGCCTAAGGGCTAACAGTTTTTTTTAAAACCAGTAGGCAAGCTGATTAGGTCCTTGCTATTGAGTTTATAAACAAGATGCATACTTCTGTGCATTGATATTCACTTAGATATCATGTCTTAGGATTCCGTCTAATAAAACTGCCTCTTGTTTTGTGTTTGAGACGTGCTGTTTATGTGCAATATCTGTGGAGGTAAATCTAAGCCTTTTAAACTGCTTTTACCGCATTTATTAGTAAAGTCCTATTTGTTCTTGCATGTCACTTAGAATTTTATCCTTTTAACCTTAGGGAGTTTTGTCTAGAACTGCCTATATTTAGTGGTCCTGAATTCCTCCAGGGCCATTAAGAAGGGATAGGTAACAGCACGCATAGAGGTCGTTAAATAAACTCGCTTAATAACCGTTTAGGGGTGGGAAAGGGCAGACATGGATATGATATCCGGTGCGCTAATGCCACGAGTAGCCCCTCTTCTGAGGAGTAATTACCGGGCATTGTACTGATGTGATCCTATAGGATAAACAACCTAGGACCCCCTATCCCTTACACATGTCTGCTTAGATTGTAAAACCTCCAGAACTTTGTATATGTGCTTAGACTTTAAAACTGACATGTTTCTTTTTGTTTTCCTTTGTAATTGCTTTTTCAATTATAACTGTTGTATTAACCGCTTTCATAATATGCAAATACATGACAACATGCTTTTATTGCTCATTTATTGTTGCATAAATCATGTTCAACATCATATTCAACTTGTGCCTATACAAATCCTATAGCAACGCTTGATGAGTGTTTGCGCCCTTCCATTTTATATCACCCCTAAATTCGAAAAGGCTTATTTGCGATAAAACTAGTCGATCAGCGGTGCAGTCGACGGTTCCGTGCCTTTCCCCCTCAAGTTGTCCGCTTGAGGGTAACAATCTAAAACCCCATAGAAACCTTACTCTATTATATTGTGCATGCATCATGGTCAAACCTAGTCGGGTTAACGTGTCATCCGCACGATAACCCTTTAAGACAGACTTATCCAAAAGTCCACCAGGTTTTTCATAATCCCAACGGACGCAGTCACGTTCTGTGCATTTATTTGGAGAACTAAATGCATGCATGCTAATCATAAGTGTATAAATAGTCGAGTCTGGAGGGGGTAAGGGTCTAACCTATCTATTTTGCATAAAATGAGGCATGAAGTCCCCAGGTTCGGCATGGTCCAAAGAATACCACCACTATTGCTGGATTGGTGGGAAGACATCTCGCCCAGTGACAAAGACCATGTGAAGAGGGTCCTCGGGAACTTTCCCTATTTACTGTATATTCAACCAAACAACATGTTGATCGAAGCAATCACTACGTTCTCGGACTGAGAAAGGTCTGTGTTCCGTTTTGGCAACATAGAAATGACCCCCATCTTGGAGGTGATAGGGGGATTTGCGGGATTACCTTGGGACAGTCAAGGTTTGTTGGTACCGGAGAACCGTGCCGCTAGAGGGTTCCTGAAAATGATGGGTTTGAAAAAGAATAATGATTTAGAGTGCCTGACAGAGTCCTACATACCTTTTGATTATCTCTATGAACGATACAGCCATAGGAAATCCTATTGTATCTTCCACGACGAGTTCTCTATTACTTCCTTGGGTCATATTCACCGCAGGTTTTTTATGTTCGTCGTTTGCTTCCTGGGTCTGATGGTTTTTCCAAGCAAAGGAGAACGTATTCACAAACTATGGTAGCCAAAACCTTAATGGAAGGGATCGAAGGGAAAACATATACCATTGTCCCTATGATCTTAGCGGACATATACCAAGCCTTGGACCGCTGCCAGAAGGGGGCCAAGCACTTTGAGGGCTGCAATCTGCTACTACAGGTTTGGTTATTGGAGCATCTCCAGAGAGGCCAATATCGTCAGGAATTTCCACGAAGGGCGTGGAATGATCATATAGCCTTCCAACACCCTAAGAGGATGACCTACATCCCTGATAGGTTTGATCAACCTGAAAATACTACAGAATGGGCGCAGTTTTTTTATAATTTGACCGAGGACCAGGTTCAATGGATGTTCGAATGGTTCCCTACAAGTGAATTCATCATCAGATCGAGGGATGCTCCGCACCTGGTGTTGATTGGTTTAAGGGGAATATATCCCTATGTTCCCATTAGGGTCATGAGACAGGCGGGTAGAAAGTAAGTTCTATCGGGAGTCTCCAAAATGAGTCATTACAGGGCATATTTTCAGGACGACGATATCCCGTACAAATGTGAAGCTCAGCATCTGTGGCATCTCAAGGTTATTGTAGAAAAGGACACCATCGAGCCCGACAGATACCACGCAGGGCATGTACGCTTTTACCTATCATGGTCGGAAGACAGCATAGCAGGGATAGTTGAGCCAGGTATCAACAAAAACATGGTCATAGACGAAGCGGTTGAGGCTCAGGTGAAATACAATAATCTGAGCAAAATGGTTCGTGAGTCCGAGGCCGAGCATCTGGAGCAACACAACACTAATATGGAACTAATCAATGAGTGGAAGGAAAGGTCCATCAAATCTAGTGAAAGGTTGGAATATTTGGAGCAGGGTTTCATGCAGCTAGAAGCAAAGACAAGAAAAAGGGTCGACGACTGCCAGAATGCTGAGGGAAACGAAGGAGGGAATCTAGCAAGGGTATAACTGCTGTTGGAAATGCACGACCTGGGGAACCTGATTGACAGAACCAAGAAGACCAAGCCTGGGGAAGGTCCTTCGGGGACTAAGTAGTCTAGATTTTCTTTTCATTGCTTTTACCAATGTAATAAGGCCAAGTGCCATTAGTAACTTTATTTCCTGCTCATTATTTTAGTGTCGTTTTGGACTCGTCTATTTTGTATTAATGAAATGAGCCATTTTTGCATCTAAGTTCTCCAAAATCAACTTGTCGCTAGGCCTACCTCTGGCATCTAAGGCTCCCAAATTAGGACACACTTTTATTCCTGCACTATGTGTTTAAATACCGCGATATTTTCTCATGATCCTCACTAACTTGGCTACCTTTTGTTTTTTTGTTTATTTTGATTATTCCCCTCCCCAAAGTTTGGTTCGTGCATTCTGGCATCATCATCATATCACACAAGATCCAGGGGCCCTCCACCACCACCTCTTCCTCCTCCTCCTAGTCCACTTAAAGGCAAAGACAAAGGAAAAATGGAAGATTTGGGTAACATCAGACAAGATCCAGTGGAATGAACAGAAGCTCTTGACAATCAAGGTACTCAGGTTCAGAATGATGTTATGTCACAACTCGAGAAAAGGTTGTTGAAACTCCAAGGGGAGCTTGAGCATGTCCGGAACTTGGCAAACTTATCCTTCTCACTCAGTGTCCCAGATGTCACTCAAAATCCCATACCTCCTCAGAACACCCCAAACAAACAGAACCCTCCCACAACTCATCATCATATAACTCCACCGAAAAAACAAATTACCCCACCACAGCACCAGCACAACAATTTCCACGCTCCAAGGGATACCCCACTAATTATCCCGGAACCAAAAGTGACCACCTCTATGCTCAAACACCAGGTCATCAGAACAACCCCATATACGTGGAGACTCTACCTCACTCCACCCAACACGTTGGTTACATACCTGAATCCAGTGAGAAGGATATGCTCATTAAGAATTTGGCTGAGGAACTCAAGAAGCAGACTAGTCGAGTTCAGGGCGTTGAAGGTAGTAAGGGAGTCGAAGGGTTGAACTACGAAAATCTCTGCATACATCCCGATGTTGAACTACCGGAGGGTTACAAACCTCCTAAGTTCAAAATGTTCAAGGGTACAGGTGATCCCAGGGTCCATCTGAGGACCTATTATGATAAATTGGTTGGAGTAGGAAGATATGAGAAGATTCGCATGAAATTGTTCATGAGGAGCCTCACAGAAGATGCTTTATCTTGGTACATAAGCCAAAACCCTAAGAAGTGGTATGACTGGATAAGTATGGCATCAGACTTCATGGACCGATTTAGGTTCAATACGGAGAACGCACAAGACGTGTTCTACATCCAGATACTTAAAAAGAAGCCCACCAAAACTTTTTGCGAGTATGCCACTCGCTAGAGACACACAGGAATACTTTGATGAAAGTGTTGAACGAAGCATATGTGCCAAATAACATAACTAGTGGAGAAATGGCCAATATGGTAGGTCAAGTACTGGAGGGTCACAAGATCACTTTCCACGAGGACGAGCTGCCGCCTGAAGGGCTAAGTCATAACAAAGCACTACACATAACTGTGCAATGTGAGGACTACTTCATCACCAGGATTCTATTCGACGGGGGATCCAGCCTCAATATCTGTCCGTTGACAACACTCAAGAAATTGGGAAAGGGGTTGCACGAGATCAAAGAAAGATCTATGAATGTAAAATCTTTTGACAGTTCTCAGAGGTCTACCATCGGCGAAATCAGTCTTTGTCTGAAGATGGGACCTACATGGTTCGAAATTGAATTTCAGGTGATAGACATATCGACATCCTATAATCTGTTGTTGGCACGTCCGTGGATACATGTCGCTGGGGCTGTAGCATCAACATTGCAACATGTGGTAAAATTTGAATGGAACCACCAGGAAGTGATCACCCATGGAGACAGAAGCAATCTTATCTATGGTCGCCACACCGTCCCGGTGATTGAAGGTAGAATAAGGTTGGGTCGAGAAACTTACCAGAACATTGAACAGTTCAATGCAGTAGATAAAGACAAATGGTGGGACAGTAAGATCGAAAGCATACTGAACTGAAGTGGATACAAGCCTGGCAGAGGACTCGGGAAAAATTTTCAGGGGATTTCCAAACCAATACAGTTGAAGCACCATGGCACCACTTTTGGGCTGGGCTACAAATACACATGGCAAGAGTACGAGAATTGGTCGCCACCATGGCGCAGTACTTACTATCCATTGGAAAAGACGATACCGCATTTGGAGCAGACCTTACAGCAAGCCGACATAATATGGGGGTCAGAGGAGGAAAAAACTCTAGCAGCTTTAAAGAATCTATTCCTGGAAGATGAAGACATGAACTGCTGTGTTATTGTTGAGGAGGAGGAGGAAGGCCCTACCGTCCAAGATATGAGCAAGGGATCATTCCTCAAGAATTGGACTGTCAGACCATCCAGGGCCCGACGAGTCCCGGGGTAGCAAGGCTGAACAAGCATTGTTTATTTCATCTTGCTAATGATTTCCTTTTTCGCATTTTCCAATAAAATCTCCAATGTTCCAAAACACTCAAAAATCACTTTTACGTTTCAACGAATATGTATTTATTTATTATCGTTTCTCTCATTATTTTATCTCAACATTACTATTTCATGTCTTGATGAACCAATGACTGTGACTTGCAATGAGACAACACAACAAAAGGAAAGTGATTCAGAAGAAGAAGATACCATACCCGATGAAATTATCACAGAAGTTGAGGATTTTGAAAATAGACCTAAGTACAATCTGGACGAAACCGAGATAGTCAACTTGGAGATTCAGAAACTGTCAAGGAAACTCGCATCAGCATTCATCTATCGCCATTAGAGAAAGTGGAATACACACAATTCTTGAAAGAGTATGAAGACATATTTGCATGGTCGTACGATGACATGACTGGTCTAAGTACATCTATTGTGGCTCACAAGTTACCAACCAATCCAATGTGCCCGCCGGTAAAGCAGAAGCTTAGAAAATTCAAGCTTGATATGAGTCTGAAAATCAAAGAAGAGGTTACCAAGCAAATCAACGCCAAAGTTATCAAGGTAGTTGAATATCTGACATGGTTAGCCAACATCGTGCCAGTACCCAAGAAAGATGGAAAGGTCAGAGTTTGTGTCGACTACCGGGATCTCAACCGGGCCAGTCCGAATGATGATTTTCCTCTCCCGAACATACACATCTTGATTGAAAATTGTGCAAAGCATGAACTTCAATCGTTCGTGGATTGCTTTGCTGGTTACCACGAGATTTGGATGGACGAGGAAGACGCTGAGAAAATGACTTTCATTACGCCGTGAGGAGTTTACTGTTATAAGATGATGTCGTTCGGCGTAAAGAATGTTGAGGCCACCTATATGAGAGTTATGACCACTATCTTCCATGATATGATACATAAAGAAATTGAGATTTATGTGGATGACGTCATCATCAAGTCCAAGAGAGCCACCGACGATACAGTAGATTTGAGAAAATTCTTCAATAAGCTGCGAAAGTATAACTTGAAGTTAAACCCCGCAAAGTGTGCGTTCGGAGTTCCTGTTAGGAAATTGCTTGGGTTCATCGTCAGTCGTCGAGGAATAGAACTAGATCCATCAAAGGTCAAAGCCATCCAAGAATTGCCGCCAAAGAACAAGAAAGATGTGACGAGTTTCCTGGGACGCCTTAACTACATCAACCGATTCATAGCCCAGTCCATGGTTATATGTGAACCAATCTTCAAGATGCTGAAGAAAGATGTTGCGACCGAATGGACCGATGATTGTAAAGAGGCTTTCGACAGAATCAAGGAATACTTGTCAACATCAACAGTTTTGGTCCCGCCAGAGCCAGGTAGACCCTTGCTACTCTACTTTGCGGTATTAGATGGAGCTTTTGGCTGCGTTATGGGGCAGCATGATGAGACAGGAAGAAAGGAACAAACTATTTATTATCTGAGTAAGAAGTTCACTCCACATGAGGCACAATATTCTCTACTAGAATGTACCTGTTGTGCTTTAACCTGGGTAGCCCAGAAGCTGAGGCATTACTTCTATGCCTACACAATGTATCTCATATCAAGGATGGATCCCTTGAAATATATCTTTCAGAAGCCCATGCCCACTGGCAAACTGGCCAAATGGAAAATCTTGCTGAGTGAGTTCGACATTGTCTATGTGACTAAGAAAGCGATCAAGGGGCAAGCACTGGCAGATCATCTTGTCGAGAATCCAGTGGGAGGAGAATACGAACCCCTGAAAATGTATTTTCCCGATGAAGAAGTGTCATTCATAGGGGAAGACATTGCAGAATCCTATGACGGGTGGAGAATGTTCTTCGACGGAGCAGCCAATTTCAAAGGATTCGGCATTGAAGCTGTCTTGATATCGAAAATAGGTCAACATTACTCGGTATCTTCCAAACTCAGATTTCCCTGTACCAACAATGTGGCAGAATATAAGGCCTACATCTTAGGGCTCAATATGTCTATTGACATGAATATCCAGGAGTCGTTAGTAATTGGTGAATCAGATCTGCTAATACACCAAGTACAAGGAGAATGGGCTACCAAGAATTCCAAGATATTTCCGTATCTGCACCATGTGCAGGAATTGAGGAAAAGGTTCACAAAGACAGAATTTTTGCACGTCCCCAGAATTCAGAACAAGTTTGCCGATGAATTGGCCACTCTATCATCCATGATACAACACCCAAATACGAACTTCATTGATCCTATTCTAGTAAAGATTCATAGCTAACCAGCATATTGTGCCCACGTTGAAGAAGAAACAGATGGAAGATCATGGTTCCACGACATCAGGGAATACTTGTCAAAGGGAGATTACCCAGAGCTTGCGAATCACACTCAGAAACGTGCTCTGGAGATTTTCCAATAATTTCTTTCTCAGCGGAGGAAACCTGTACAGGAGGACTCCTAACTTGGGATTATTAAGATGTGTCGGTGCAAAAGAAGCCTTCAGACTACTTAAAGAGATACATGCTGGGACATGTGGCCCACACATGAATTGTTTTGTCTTAGCAAAGAAAATAATCAGAGCCGGTTACTTCTGGATGACCATGGAAACAGACTACATCCAATATGTCTGAAAATGCTATCGATGTCAGGTACATGCAAATATGATAAAGGTACCCCCAAATGAGCTCAATGCAACATGCTAAGCCTTGGCCGTTTGTCACCTGGGGAATGGACGTTATTGGACCAATCGAGCCCACAACCTCAAATGGACACATGTTCATCCTAGTAGCTATTGATTACTTCACCAAATAGGTCAAAGCGTCATCATACAAAGCAGTGACTAAGAAAGTCGTGGCAGACTTTGGTCCGTGACCGTATCATTTGTAAGTTCGGGGTTTCCGGAGTCAATCATCACCGATAACGGCTTCAATCTCAACAGTGATATGATGAAAGCCATGTACGAGACTTTCAAAATCAAGCACAAGAATTTCACAGCCTACAGACCACAGATGAATGGAGTTGTGGAAGCCGCCAACAAGAACTTCAAAAAGATATTGAGAAAGATGATAGAAAAACACAAACAGTGGCATGAAAAATTATCATTCGCCTTACTGGATACCGCACCACAGTCCGCACATCAACCGGGGCAACTCCTTATTTACTGGTTTATGGTACGGAAGTTGTTATCCTTGCCGAAGTGGAGATCCCTTCATTAAGAATCATACAAGAAGTTGAGCTCAACGACGCAGAATGGATAAAAGGCCGTTATGAGCAGTTGGCCCTCATAGATGGGAAAAGGATGAATGCAATATGTCATGGTCAACTTTATCAGAATAGAATGTCCAGAGCCTTTAACAAGAGAGTCAAGCCAAGACAGTTCACATCGTGGCAGCTGGTGTTAAAGAAGATCTTTCACATCAAGACGAAGCCAAAGGGAAATTTTATCCCAACAGGAAAGGTCCGTATATGGTTCACCGAGTATTGACAGGAGGAGCTCTCGTACTTGCAGAAATGGACGGAGAAGTTTGGCCAAATCCAATCAATTTAGATGCAGTCAAGCGATACTATGTGTAACTCTATGCTTTTCTTCAAGGATGTATATTGAACCACGCCTGACCTGATTCCTGTTTAATAGGGGATCGGTCATAATACAATAAAAATCTCATCTCCCCCGCAATTGGAAACTAGGGCAGAATTTTGAGGAGGACTCTCAAAATTCCGAAGCAAGTTCAGTCGATCGCAGCATGTACAATTGTCATAATCGTCAACCATCTAAGTGGGGCAGAATTTTTAGGAGGACCCTTAAAATTCCATAGCATGAAAGGTTGCAATATCTGGAACCGTGTCATGGTCGTCGGTTCATTTAAATTTCCTAAAATATATTTTATACTATGTCTTTGCAAAATCATGCATACATTTTCAAAATATAGCTCTTTTTAGCTAAACGCTACCCCGCTGACACAAACAGAATCATCAGACCAAGCAGAGCGAAGCAAGTAAAGCCAGCGGAGCTACGAACCAACCTTCCCCACCTACAGATCTTACGATTTTTCTTTAGATGCAGGAATAAAAAAGGCGAACACATTCACAAATGCAAAGTTTACTATCAGTACAAAAGGGCGAACATGCTCCATAGTCACAGTTCTCGCTACAATCGCAATAACACAACCTATTACCAGCTAAGAAATTCTACTAGCATTTGTTGATTGTTCCTATTTGCATAAGGCTAATCATCTGCCTTCCGTTTGCATAAGGCTAAGCTCTGCCTTCATTTGCATGAGACTAAGATCTGTCTCCATATTTTGCACGAGGTTAAGCTCTACCTCCTATTTGCATAAGGTTAATCGTCTGCCTTCCGTCTGCATAAGGCTAAGCTCTGCCTTCTCTTGCATGAGGTTAAGCTCTACATCCATTTGCATAAGGCTAATCATCTACCTTTCGTCTGCATAAGTCTAAGCTTTGCTTTCCTTTGCATAAGACTAAGCTATGTCTCCATCTTGCACAAGGCTAATATTCTACCTTCCATTTTTGCATAAGGCTAACCGTTGCCTTCCTATCTGCATGAGGCTAAGTTCTGCCTCCAATTTACCTTTTCCCCGAGACTAAGCACTGTTTCTCGAGCATTATTCACTTCGCTTCTCTTTCGGGCTAAGCTCTACCCTTCAATTTGCAAGACTAAGCTCTGTCTTGTCAACATCATATTATTGCATCTCATGGGCTGAAATATCGCCAATCTGTCCAAAGGCGTCATAGTCTAACGACATCATCCTCATAGCCGGAAGACACCATGTCATGGCCTGAGGATCTCTCGCAATTTTCACATCATTATTCAAGGGCATCATAGTTCGGAGGCACCATCTTCATAGCCCGAGAACATCATTCCATGGCCCGTGAATCTCATTAAGCAGTTCATGTCCCGGGACATCATGGTCTAAGGACGTCATCGCTAACCGTCCAAAGACAGTTTTCATAGTCCAACAGGAACTTGCATCATATTTAAATTTATGCATAGTATACACCTGTATTGCTTGTATTTGCAGGTAACTAGGCGAGCAACGGCTACCCCAGTAGGATCAATCCCGCTCCAGTTTTCCCAACCATATCAAACTCGATATCTCGCAAACCGTTCATTCGCTCATCCCTAAAGGTCGTGTCCATATTGTGATAACTTCATCGGTATGCTTCGCCGATGCATCCGGAACTACAATATGGCCCAATTCCTGTAAAACCAGGGATATGTAGGCAACTCAGAAACCAGGGTGCGGCTTAAATCTCTCCAAACTGTTTCGCTCGGTCAAAATCGGCCATCATGTCTTTACCCGACAAACTCTTACATCCTTTCCGGGTAAGGAGGAACAGCTGTTGATACCCAATTTTTCCTCAAAATATTTTAAATTTGCATATATAGCTTGAAAATCATGTATCAATAGTAATTGATATATTTCCACAATTTTCCTATATTTGTATTAATCTATCCAACATTTTATTTCCAATAAATAAGTAAGAAATTGCATTACAAAATGATTTCAAAAGAATTTATGAGTTTCATTAATTATTTTGATCCTATTAAGACCAAAATATTTCATAATTAGCCAGATTGGTGTTTTTTTGGCTATAATTGCAATAACTTTGCAATTATAGCCCAATCATACGATTTTATACTATCTTTTATCCATAAATTAATCATTTGTATTTTAAATACTAAGTAATCATTCTTAATTATTTTCTACGCATGAAATTTATTTTTATAATTAACAACTATTTTATAAATTGTTTTATTTAATTGGATATTTAATAACTAGCCACTTTTATTTTCAATTATAGCCTAAATCAATCTCATCCCAACCCAATTAATTGGCCCAAATATCCCAGGCCCAACACCTAAGTCCACCCAACCCAATACCACTCTTCAATCCTGACCGTTGATCACTCATATCAACTGTCCGGATTTACCCTTTCCATAATTAATCCAAACAACCCCCCTCCCAAACCCTCACTTCTCTCATTTCCCTCACCTGCTATCCTCTAGCATCCCCTTCCCCTTATTTCTCAAATCCTCTCTGCATCAAACCCTAAATCCCTCGCCATTCTCTGGTTCGCTGGTCAATGAAGGTTCCATACCCCTAGCCTCTATGACTCGATTCATGCATCCCTGAGGTCCTCAAGGGATTGGTTGGTTATTCATCCACCCCCAGGGGTCCGTGCTCACCTCCCATGGATTTCATGCCATTTTCAGGCCGTCCATGGCCATATGAGTAAGATCCTCCCATCTCCGGCTAGGACTTGTGGTTTCTAAGCCGATTCTCTCTTTCTCTTTGGGTTCTCTCTCTGAAACCCTAATTTTAACACTGAGTTTCTTAGATCTGCAATAGATCCGGGTATATTCTGAATTATTTTTTCTGTTTTCTTAAAGAATCACCGATTTTCTAAAATGTCTCTTCATCTTCAAATTAGGGTTCTTAACCCCTTTTCAAAAAACGCTTTCCCTTCTGATTTTAGTATTAATATATGATTTTCACTATGTTTAAGCGGTTATTTGAGTTTCTCTTTTTATCTGAGTTATTATGTTGAAAACCCCAAGTTTCTTGGTTTTAATATGTGATTCTGAGTCTGTTTTCGATAATATATTCACCTAATCTTTATGTGTACTGGTTTCTCATGAACACTCTGTGATTTTGTGATTTTTACCCTATGTTTGCTTGTTAGGGTTTTTGACTTCGACTATTCCTGCCTATTATGTGTTTATTCCCAGAAATTTGTGCTATTTCTGATTTTTTTCGACTTTATCCTACTTTGTCCATCAATATTTCTGATTCTTCACTTATTCTGCCTACATCATGTTCAGTCTGTTAATTTGGATTATGCTCTATATGAATCCCTAATTTTTATATGATTTCTACCCTACTCGTCTTCTTAGGGTTTTGATTTTATCTATTATATGTTTATTACACTTATTCTCACAGGGTTATGCTAAATCAGTGTTATTTGTGAATCCCTGAATCTTTGTGATTGATCCTTCACTGATTTTTGTAATATTCTATACTGATTTTAACTTGTGAAATATTTTCTGACCTTATTCTATGGTCAATTATGTTGTTAGCTGATTTTAAGCATTTTCCTTAATTAAAGCATGATGAATCTAGTCTCATTTACATGTGATATACTTGTATTATACCTATGTTGTTTCCTTAATTGGCTATACTCAGCCTCATACGATTCTCTTTCCTTATTTTTATCATTTGTCCATTGCCGTTTGTGTATGATTCCATAATTAAGGGAAATCTTTATACTAATTTGATTCTAATTAGTATATACATCTATAATTACTGCTGAACTATTATTTTTACCTTATTCTTATACCTGTTTTAAAACTATAAGTACCTTAGTCTTCATTATCAAACATACGAACACATTGCTCAAAACTCTCTTGTATACACAAATACTCTCTTCTGCTCTCCTTCTGATTACTTGTTATTATCAGCCGGGTGCAAGCCAACGCTGATTATTCTACCCCCTTACTCTTCATTATGTGTTTGCTATCTCCTATAATGGTATGTTCTAATTTCAGTTTATGTTTCAAAAACAATATGTTTCTTTTAGTACTTCAATTCATCATGTTTCTAATATGTTTTTACCTATGGTTTTGCTTCGATGTCTGCACTTGACCTGCTTGCACTGTTGTTCACTTAGCATGTTATGTACTCCCCTCCCTTAGACTTAGCATTCTTATGAAATAATATCCTCCTTTTAGTATACCTCAATATGATTCTGCCTTACTTATGCTTCTCTGATTATTGGCATGAACTTTTCTGTGGCAAGACAATTTGTACCTTATGTTATTCGGTTATGAGTAATCCTAAAGTTTATGCTATATCTTTGATCCCTGGATGCATATTGTTGATTATGTACTTAAGTGTTCCTGGAACTATGTTCTTACCTATGTGCCTTATGTGTCCCCAATCCCCCATTACCCCTGTTTGTCGTTGTTGAACCTGCCTTGGTTCTGTGTTCTTTGGCTGTGTAAGAACCTGTTTTGGGTGCTATGTCTGGACTGTTGCTTGCTGCTCTACTCTCTTTTCAAAAACTCTTTTACTACATAACTCTGTAGTTCTTTACAAAATCTTTCAAACAAGTCTCTTTTCAAACTATTTTCCTACTCAATCTTTTCAAAACTATGTCAAGCACTCTCACTTTACTCTTAGATATTTAAGTTATGCCCCTCTAATGTGTGACTGCTTAGGGATCCCTGTGAGATCCCTCTGAACTCTGATGCATTAGAGCTGGCCCTTCCATACTACACTTACTCAATTATGGTTATGAAGTCTGGGTGTAAGTACTGCCCGGGATCCCTTGAGGTCCTTAGGGAACTCTGACACACCCGGATATGAGAAAGGCTATGAAACATTTGGGCACTTGAGGTTCTGGAAGTCTGGGCCAATTTTCAGGCTCTCTATAGTTTAACTTCTTCTTTTCCTTTATCTATTTACGTAATTTATTCAGCTGGTCTGTAACATTTATTTGTAAATGAATATTGGGGATGACTAGTGAAATGGGAGGGGATAACTATATAATTTTATCGATGCCACTGGGTAGAAATCATGCCTTAAGCTTTACATTTCCTATATCTACATTAGAATCCATGCTTAGGATCAACATGCCAAACATGCATTAGATATCATGTCTTTAAGGCTTTTTCATGTTTACTGCTTTAACATACAACATACCTCAATTTATGCTTGTGCCTACCACTTAGAAATCCTGCTCCTTAGGCGATAAAATTAATACTCCTGTGCATTCATGAATCATGCTTAACAACTCTGTAATTCTTTGTGCATTTTAGAAATCATGCTTTAGGAATCCTGTGCATCCTGAAATTATATCCTAGTCACCCTGCATTCACGTGTGCATACTAGATACCATGCTCTAGGATTTCGTTTACATTTACTTAACTACGCATAGTTTAAACTGTTGATTCATGAAAAGGTATAAAATAACCTCGCATATGATTATCACGTTTGTTCTTAATAGAAATTGGTAACTATCTCTGCATTCTCAGCTCACTTAGAACAACATGTTTTAGGTAAAATAACCTCTGAACTGTTTAATAATTCTAGTAGTCATTATGCACAACTCCACGCCTAAACAAGCCTTAGGTAATCAATCTCTTAAAAATGAATATTATTTTGATTGTGTTTGCTGCCTAAGGGCTAACAGGTTTTTTTTAAAACCAGTAGGCAAGCTGATTAGATCCTTGCTATTGAGTTTATAAACAAGCTGCATACTTCTATGCATTGATATTCACTTAGATATCCTGTCTTAGGATTCTGTCTAATTAAATTACCACTTGTTTTGTGTTTGAGATGTGTTGTTTATGTGCAATATATGTGGAGGTAAATCTGAGCCTTTCAAACTGCTTTTCCCGCATTTATTAGTAAAGTCCTATTAGTTCTTGTCTGTCGCTTAGAATTTTATCCTTTTAACCTTAGGGAGTTTGTCTAGAACTGCCTATATTTAGAGGTCCTAAATTCCCCCAGGGCCATTAAGAAGGGACAGGTAACAACACATCGTTAAATAAACTCGCTTAATAACCGCTAAGGGGTGGGAAAGGGTAGACATGGATATGATATCCGGTGCGCTAATGTCACGAGTAGCCCCTTTTCTAAGGAGTGATTACCGCGCATTGTACTGATGTGATCCTATAGGATAAACAAACTAGGACCCCTTATCCCTTACACATGTGTGCTTAGATTGTAAAACCTCCAGAACTTTGTATATGTGCTTAGACTTTAAATTTTTTAAACCTAAGCACATATGTGTGCTTGGATGCAAATCTTCTCAAAACCTTCATCTATTTACCTATGTGTTTCTTGCTTATATGTTTTGTGTTCACAAAGTTTGTTTGTAAATAATCTTTAGTAGGTGCCCTAACGCATCTTAACTCGTTAGGTGGCGACTCTTCAATTCATTACCCCTTTTCCAAAAGGAAATGAGTTGTTCCAATAATGTCGAATACCCTGACCGATCTGAAAGGGGAGAAAAGAGGTGGGCGTGGCACTAATTTGACTGCTGCAAGTGGCATCTCCATTGCAAGTGCTAAGAAAGAAAAGACCGTAAATGCATTACAATGCACATATGGGCCGAATTTTCTTCAATGAGTAATTAAGGAGCAGCTGAAAATTTATTTTAGTAGTGGAAAAGTCACCAACGTGACTGTTATATTTCTCACTATTGTCAAAAAGAAAATGTGGCTGTTAGATTTCTCACTATCTTTTACTAATCACACATACATTGTACAATATTATTATAAGGAAAAGAAATTCAACCCCCAAAAAAGTTAGTCCAAGGATAAACGAACTAACAAAAATGAGGCATAATTGCTATTCATTCAATGGACAACATAAATGTGGAAGGGGCTGTTACACAAATAGCTAGCCAGATTTAACGTTTATTTTTTCTAGACTGTATACATAGATTATACATTGACTATACATATTCATACATATATTATTCATGAATTACACATATATTATACATCAGTCGGCTATTTTAAGTTTAAGAGATTAGATGTGCGGCTATTTGGGCTAAATCTTCATTGAAAAATAGGCTCTTCCTCTACCTACCCTAGAGTTCACATTATTAGACGTGTAGAATATTTTTACTTAATTACTATATTTGAATGTATATTTACATTTTGATACAAAAAGTAGTGTGTAAACGAAGGGTAAGATGGTCGTTTGAAATTTTAATGGTATTTTGGTCTTTTAACTTTGACTTAGGGTCTTCACGCTTATAATATAATATGATTTATTGAGATCACTTCATTCTTATTATTTTCAAGTATCTGGGCCTCCTTGAGGGCTTATCATTTGTTATGTCACATGGATCTTTTTGAGTAATTGTCTCCATATTATGATCCCCTATATCATTTGTTTTTTTTTTTCTTTCGAGGATTTTTATCTTTAGAACCAATTGGTCTACCACGTTTCAAGCGTGACTTAGACTTATTTGCATTTATATATTGTCCAACTGGGATATCAATTCAGATATGAGCATTAGCAGCTGGAATATTGACTTAGTCGCCCTTGATATGTCAGTGAATGCATCTGACGGTTGATTTGCAATATTTTGTAAATAAATTATCTTTTGAACCTCGTGTTCACATTGATTTGTTCGGGGATCCAAATGAGATAGTGATAATATATTCCAATCTATCTCTTTTTTCCAACTGCTTATTTTATCCCCCTAATGTTAGGTATACTGATTCCTAAAATGGCAATCAACAAATCTTGCCGTAAATAAATCTCCAATCACAGGTTCCAACTATTTTATAATACAAAGGGATTGATACCCAACATATATCCACAAATTTCTTTGGGTACACATTTTTGTATTTTGTGGTGGAGCAATTGAAACATAAAACACACATCTAAATATTCTAAGATGGAAAATATTTAGCTCCTAGCCAAAAGCTAATATTGTAATGGGGAGACTTTATGATAACTGTGGGCCTGATCTGCATAAGAGTTGTTGCATGCAAAATAGCATGACCCCATGTCGAAATGGGAAGTTTTGTTCTCATAAGCATTGGTCTAGCAATTAATTTGAGGTGTTTGATCAATGATCCCGCTAGACGATTTTAGGTATGAACATGAGCAACTTGATGCTCAATTATTGGCACATTTGATATATAATAATCATTAAAGATCTGAGACGTAAATTCACCAGCATTATCAAGACGAGGTGTCTTAATTGCACAATCTGGAAACTATGCTCTTAATCTTATTAATTGAGCTAGTAACCTCGCAAATATCAAATTGCGGGTTGATAACAAGCACACATGTGACCATCTTGTAGATACATCTATAAAAATCATATAATATGTGAATGGTCCACATGAAGGGTGTATGGGCCCACATATAACACCTTGTATATGTTCCAAAAAGCAGGAGATTCAACTCCAACTTTAATTACTAATGGTATGATAATCAGTTTGCCTTGAGAGCATGCATCACAACGAGGATCTTTAGTTTGAAGAATCTTCTGGTTCTTCAATGAATGACTATATGAATTCTCAATTAATTTGCGCATCATATTATAATAATTGGGATGGTCCGGTCGGTCATGCCAAATAATAAAATTATTTGTAAACCCTTTGTTTACTATGTCATGTGATTTGACTACACTAACATTACTCGGAGGAAAATGCGGGAAGTTTTTCAAGCACATACTGTTTTCCCACTTTGATTGTAGTAATATAAAGGTATTCAACCTGTCCTTCATTAGTGGCCTCAATATGATAGCCATTTTGCGAATATCTTTGAAACTGAACAAGTTTCTTTGAGACCTGCTACAATATAATGCATCATTAACAATCAATATAGTTCCTCCTAGTAATAATATAATCTCTCTTCTAGAGCCCTTAATTAATTTTGTACTAGCAAATATTATTATGATATTGGCTTCTTTCATAATTAAATAATAGAAATATCTCTTAGTTATTAATATTGTGTGCTTCGTAGCACTATCAAGAAAGCATATTTCTTCTTTATTATTCACATGGCCAACTGAAGACTGAGAAGTTTTCATATTCTTCTTAAAGAAAAATAAATACATCATAAGTAATATTGTAATATTTAGTTTTAATATTGAAAAATTTAAGAACAAAAGAAACTATACTTAGGAAAGTAAATACTGACAACATAAAACGTTTATTAAAAAATTTGAACTTCATAAAAAAAAGTATATTCTTATAATTTTTTTTAGTAATAAGTCTTTAGTTATGATGCTCAAAGAAGTCGCCAGCTTCTAAATGAGTAATATCTGCAATGCCTTCGAAAGTATCATGTTTATAGGCAATGTTTGTTTCAACTTTATCATGATTATTCATAGGGCCCACCTCAACATCATTTTTAAAGGTCAAGTGAGTCTCCACTTTTGTCACGACCCAATTCCATATCAGACCGTGATGGGTCCATCACCGTTGCTAGATAAGCCGACACCGAATAACTTAATAACATTTACATTTTTAACTAATTCTCCATGTAGCGATTTCCCTTAACTTAAAAGATTTGACAAGAGACCAATTTAAATTAATTTGTGAAACCAGTAGAAGTGTTTATAACCATAAGATCTACTAATGCATGTCAAGATCTAGTGTCACAAATATATGGGCAACTTAGTAGATTATACAAAAGAATATCTATCCTACTGTCCGAAAAAGGAATAGACAGAAACCAAAATAAAAGAGAGACTCTGGCATGTTGCTGAACGGCTCGGAAGGGCAGCTCATCGTGGAATCTCAAACCCAAATCAAGAATGCGTGCCAGATGGATATCAAGATGCACCTGCTTCAGATCCTGCACAATTAAGTGCAGAATCATAGCATGAGTACATAAAACAATATGTACCTAGTAAGTATCCAGTCTAACCTCGAAGAAGTAGACAAGGGGTCGACTTGACACTTACTAAGTCTAATGGTAATAAATCAAAATCATAAATAAGCATGAATTACAATAAATATACTAAAACTCAACAACAAGAGATGACAAATATCTTTTCACAATTATTATTCCCAAGAGTTAACATGCGCAAATAATGTCGAGGTTGTACTATTCGAACCAACACAATAATATTTAAATGTGCATTGCCGAGGGTCGAACGACGCGAACCATAGATGCATCTATTTAATCTGACGAGGCGCTCGACCCGCTCCACAATAGAAAACACTTAAAGAACACAAGTTTTTTTTTTCAATAACAGTCAAGTGTTTTATTCATAACCTCAAATAAGTTAAGACTTATCCTTTTGAAATTCTTGTACAATTTATGGGATTGTGATTTAAGCAATCAAATTGATAAGTAAATACGCAATTATTTCAAGTATAGCATGGTAGGGGTATTAGACTACCCAAACTTTAGCATGAATAGTAGCTATACACAGACTTTCGTTACTTTGTACGTACGTAGCCCTCACAAATAGTCACATATATTAGTTAATTCGCTTATGGGGAGATTTCCCTCTTACAAGGTTAGAAAGGAGACTTACCTCGTCTTAAAGCTCATTCCCCGATTTAAGAACGTGCTCAAACCTCCAAAATTGGTGTCAAACGACTCGAAACTAGTCAAACATTATATAAATTAATCAATCTACGCTCAAAAGTTCATATTCCCACTATTAAAGTAATTACCCAACCCAAAATGCAAGGTTCCTAAAATTCAACCCCGGGCTCACATGCTCGGATTCCGAAAATTTTTGAAAAAAGTTGTTACCCATAACCTTAGGAACATAAATATATGATTTTTATCAAATTCCATTACCATTTTCATGGTCAATCTCAATTTTGCCCAAAACCTATATTTCATCTAAACCTTGATTTCACCAATTTTCACATGTTAATCTACCCATAATCTATGTATTTAACTCATGTTTAGAAATTACTTACCTCAAAGTGATAGGTGAAAACCTCCTTCCAAAAGCTCGAAAAATAGCCCAAGATATGAAGTGAAATGAAATAAATGGCCTAAGTCATACATTAAATAAGTCGGGCACATGCCTCTGATGTCGCATTTGTGACACCAAGTTTGCAAATGCGACAAAACTCTCGTAAATGCGAATCCTAACTCCAGCTGCTAAGGTCGCAAATGCGACGGAGGGGTCGTAAATGCGATCACTACTGAGTTCGCAAATGCGACTCAAGTGTCGCAAATGCGAAAAATCCCCAGGCTGATCTTCTTCGCAATTGCGAAGCTCATCTCACAAATGCGAGGTCCGTATTTGCGAACTATTTCTCGCATTTTCCAGACCTGCAATTGGTGCCAAGAAACACTAGAAACTGGTGTGTTTTTCATACCTTCCGCACGTTCGAAAGTCACTCGATCCCTCGAGGCTCAACACCAACTACTCTCACAAGTCTAATAACCTCATACAAACTCGCTCAAGCGATCAAAATATGAAAATAAAATCAAAAACTACGAATCGGACACCAAAACATATGAATTGACTCATGAAATTCAAAACCTTCCAAAAACACTTCCGCGCGTCTGATTCCTACCAAATCAACTTGGAATAATACCAAATTTTGCGTGCAAGTCTTAAATGACATTACAAAATTATTACCGGTCTCGAAATTTTGTTTGGACCTCGATATCACCAAAACTCATTCCAAACCAAATTTTAAAGAACTTCAAGAACCAACTTTTGATATTAGGCGCCGAAACGCTTCCG
Organism: Nicotiana knightiana; assembly: GCA_005239525.1. NCBI lineage: Eukaryota > Viridiplantae > Streptophyta > Magnoliopsida > Solanales > Solanaceae > Nicotiana > Nicotiana knightiana. Next base: position 25,102 of record MDKJ01287071.1, on the reverse strand, counting down.
GGTCATCCAAAAGCCGAACCAAGTATATGCCCAAGTCCAAAAATATCATACGAACCTATTGGAACCGTCAAATCCCAATTCTGAGGCCGTTTACTCAAAATGTTGACCGAAGTCAGACTCAGCCTTTTAAGACCAACTTAAAAAACCAATTGTTCCACTTTAAACCCGAATCCTTCCAAGTCTCAAACCAACCATCCCGCAAGTTATAACGGGGTTCTAGAAAGTAAAACGACTGTTCGGGTCGTTATAACTTTGGTTTGTTTCCCTTTTTAGAGAGCCTTGATAAAGTTTGACAAAATGTTCAGGTATACGATAAATTCGTGCCTAATAATTTTTCATACCACATCGGTGGCAAATATTACCTTTGCCTTTTGAAGAATTATTCTGAGAGCCGTTATTTTTCTCTATGTCGATTATTATTTTGCCCTTTGCCACGCCCACGTATATTTATGCGGCCACGATAATTATTTTGTCTTCTTTCAAACTTTGGATATCGTTACCAGATTCACTTCTAGGAATTGATCTGATCCCGTGGGGCAGACGTCATGATTTTTCTTTAAAAGGGTAATATGTTGTTCAACCACCAAAAGACATGTAATTAATTCAAGATATTTCTTAAAGACCTTTTCACGGTATTGTTGCTGTAACACCATATTTGAGGCATGAAAAGTGGAAGGAGTCTTTTCCAACATGTCCTCATCATTCATAAGTTCTCCACACAATTCTAGTTGGGATATTATTCTATATATAGCAAAAATATATCTATTTATTATCTTATAATCTTGTAGCCGTAAGTGCATCCACTTACGACGAGCTCTTGGCAATACCGTGACCTTTACGTGGTCATATTGTTCCTTCAAACTAGTCCATAATTAAAATAGATCTTTCAAGGTTAAATATTCACTTTTAACCCTTTATCGAGATGATGTCAAAGGAAAATCATGGCTTTCTCCTTATCTTGATGCTTCATTTCCTTATTTACTAGTGTCACCAAGACCTTTAGCGTCAAGGTGAGTTTCAACATCAAGTACACATGGCAAATAGTTATTCCCAGAGATGTCAAGTGCCACAAATTCAAGCTTTGACAAATTCGACATAGTGAAAACTATCATAGAAAATAAGTGAATTAGAATGATAAGAATTATTATCAGTAAAAAAAAATTTAATGCACAATATAATCATGTATTAATATTCTCTATATATAATTGTTAGAACAAATAATTATGTATAGTGTGTTGATAAATTAGTGCTTAATATTACACGCAAGAACTTTAGACATGTAAGTATACTTTCAAAGAATAAATAAGTTGAAGTAATGTCATTAATAGGTACTAGCATATTTTGTTCTACTTAGAAGACATTTCAATAAGTTAAATAGGGATACAACTAGATGATATCAATTCTTCCAAGTTTCAACATTGAATACGATTCATCTAATAATTAAATCATTAATTAATTTGTACGATTAGGTGATAAATTTATTGAAGACACATTTAAACTTTTTGAAAAATTTGCAAGAATTCCTTCTAAATGTCTATTCTGTTAGACTGTTTGGATGCATGCTTAAATAGTCTAATTGTAATTCAATTTAATACTTATCTATTTATTTGTAGGTTTAAACTTCTTCATAGTTTATATAATGAAATACCAATTTAACCGAAGCTTATTGTTTTCATACCAAGACAATTATTATAATTATATTCAAAACAAACAAGTTATGCATGTCGTAATCAAATTGCAGGTTGAAGAAGATCTTAATAGAAACGTTATAAACATAATTTAAACATAAGAATGTATACCTGAATTGGAAAAAAAAATTAACTACCTCTCTTCGGAAGAAGATAAAATTCAAATGAAGCAAATAACCATAGTTGGTTAGAACCTAGTATTGATAACGTATTAAGAAATGAGAGTAAAATAGAACAATATAGTGACAAAATGTATACGAGGAGAAGATAAAAGTTATCTTATTCAAGTGTGTTTCTTGTGTGTTCTTTCACGGGCAAAGAATATCTTATTTATAGCATACAAGAACACCCGAAACTTATTAAATATATTCTAAGAATTAATAAATACATCTATCCAAGTAGTAAATTACATAGAATGTATGAATGGATTAAATAAACATTCATTTTATTTATAACAAAAAGCAATTAAATAAAACAAGTACTAATTCTTTCTCAAAACAAAAACAAAATAAAACACAAACAAAAAAAAGAACAATTCGCTCAAGGCTAACTCACACGTCAGTTTCCATTTATTCAGGAAAGGCACGTGTCAGTCACCAGCGAGTATCCCGACGAGCCGGTGAAGAACCTGTAAGCAGAGGATTCAAAATCCACCTGAAATCATCCGCCTATATTTCTATATGCACAGCCGCACACTTGCGGTTTGAAGTTGGAGAAATTGAAAAAAGAAAAAAATGGAGAGAGATGGTGAAGGAACAGTGAGTTCACAGACGCAGAGGGTTAACGATGGTCGTTCAATTTCACCTACTAGAGTCCGACCCGGACCAGACCCATTCCTAGTGACTTGTAGACTATTCAGCTTTGTTACTGCTTTAGCCGCTATTCTCTGCATTGCTGTTAATGTTTACTCTGCCGTAAGATCCTTTAAGAATGGATATGACGTAAGCCCTTCCTGCCATGTATTTGTGCTAATTTATCTGTTTATTGTGTGAATATTTATGTAATGTGGTAATTTTGGATAATGCACTAGGTATTTGATGGTATTTTTCGCTGTTACGCGGTGGTGATTGCGATTATTGTGGTTGTTGCTGAGACCGAATGGGGATTTTTCATCAAGTTCTGGAAGGTTTGTGTGATGTCTTAGTTTTTCTTGTGATTTTTGCTGACATTATGATCAATCAAACATATGTTTGCGTATCATACGTTGTAAATTGGAATTGTTCTAACTTTAGTGCCGCTATTAGTATGTGTTTGCATTTGGTTCCTATTTGTTCACAAAATCAAAGCAGTAATGGTTCAAGAAATGATACTACATGCTGCAGGGAGCTGTAATTATTTTGTAATGCAGTTTTGCTAACATCAATTATTGCATTTTTTTATAATACAACAGCTGAGTGACCAAAAACGTAATGACATAATTGTGAAAGTAAATCATCATAGAGTAATAGTAGGGAGCCACACAATCATGAGGATGGCACAGGCTATAAGCAATGTCACCACTGCTTACGGAAAGAGAAAAAGGGGGAAAATAATCTTATACAATGAACATAAGTACTTTTAGTTTGCTCTTTTTCTCCGAAGGTTGAGAGAAATTTGCTATCTATGTTCTATTGTTAGGAAGATTTTGTAAGTAATCAGAGATTAACTGTTTATGGATGGATATTTTCTTGATTTAATCTTGAACTGGTCATAAGTTAATGATTTTATTTTCCATAATCTAATTCTCGTTCCAGCTCATAGTTATCCAGAGGCCCAGTTCCCGTCCTGACACATAGTTAGCCCACTGGTAACTGCAAATATAAGATCATAAGGCTATCTCTTCTTTGCTGCATCATTGAGCTTTCTTTCTGGCAATTAACTTTGGGATAGGGAATATACAAATCTGTTCCCTTGATTCAACCTAATCGTGAAGTCAAACGATCAAGAAGACGATATGATTATATGAGATCTCAAAGATTATATTAATAGTATGACCTATAAAAAAATAGATTGATAATACTTTTTCGGTGTAACTTGAGCTTATGACTTGACTGGGACTATTAAGCAAGAATGTCAGTTGTAGTTTATCTAGCACCAAAAAAGATAGCTAAGAGTTGTAAACCCACATATTTTTTAGAGATTGGGAAGTTTAAAGATGAATGCAGTTTTGGCCTTTTGGGCTATATAATGTTGGAAATGCAATCCTATCGTTCATTTAGATAGATATAAGAACAGTACTATATTTAGGAGAAACATGGCCTGAAAAATAAGCAGTACTAGGATGTACTAACCATGACCAAAATATCCTTGTTGACCAGCAATTAGCAGTTACTTTAGATGCAATTTTTTGTCTTGCTGTAGCAAAAGAGGTATTCTTTCTCCCTTTCAATTTCTGTCCTTTTAATGCTCAAACTCATTCTTAGCCTTATTCCATCATAGTTAAGCATTTAGTCACTTGTATTATGGCATCATTATAGGCTTTACAGTAAAGTTAATAAATCCAGATATCACTTGATTATTTTAATGTTCCAGCAGTTTTACTTCTCATAGCACAACTGGAAGGTTCCATATATTCTTAGTTGCAAAATTCTAATAATTATATGCTTTCTATGTGGTATGCAGTGACTTTGTTATTTTTCTGACCAGACAGTGACTTTGTTATTATAATATGCTTTCCAGTTGCTTGCACATTTTGACCCGATACCTTTCACAATAAGTAAAAACACATATAGTACTGATATGAACTTTCAATCACCTCATGTAGGTGTTGGAGTTTTCAGCTGGAAGGGGCATGCTACAGATCTTGTAAGTAAGATTTTTGGCCTGCTGAAATTGTTGAAATCAGACTTCACATAATAGTTGTTTTTTTGGGGGGGCATCTCACATTCTCCTCTTTTTGGGTTTGTTCTAGTGTTGCCGTTATGACCAGAGCTTACCCTGAAGATTATGGGCTAAGGAATGATCTCATTCTTCTCCGGAACATAGCTAGCTACTTGCTTCTCACCTGTGGTGCCATTTACATTATATCAGTAAGTTCACAGAATATCAGACTGCTACATTGCAATGACTTGTCTGACCGTGTACATACTGTTGTAGCTTGTATTTGATATGACACAATACCTCAAGAGTATGATGTGCCCAGCCTTACTTCTTTGATCCCCACTCACCTGTCTTTCAGTCTTTAGCTTCAGACAGGAGAATTCCTTACAAGAATGCAAGCAGTGAGCACTTGTTAGGCGATCGGAAGCTATGCTAACTAATATTCTTCAAGTGGTCTTAAGCATTTGTTTGCATGTCAAAGTAAATCTTAAGTGTGTTTATATGTTGTGCTGTTAAAGATTACAGCCTATTGTTTGAGCATATGCGTTACTGTAGCATCAATTTTAACTTCAGTTATATCAATTTTAATAGAGTCCATCTTGTTGAGTCCTTTTGGGGTTGCATATGATGCATTAGACTTTTACTTATGTTTTTTCTTGAATTATGTTACTTTTAGGGAATTCTGTGCTTTGGCTTTATCAAACGTGCTCGCCAGGCGAAAGAAGTCTCCAGGGAGCAAGCCATAAAGGATCTGCAGGTAATCCATGATGTCATGTATTTAACCCTCTTGTCAGTTTAGGAGCATACCTTGAGCCGAACACCAGAGGGAGAGTCAGATATCTGATCCTTCTGCAGGCCTTGCATGGGTCTTGCTCTCTAAATTTGTTCTTATTTTCGTCTTCTCTGGTTCTCTGGTTTTTTGCTGCTGCTACTCATCTTAATAATCCAACCCTCCAAAATATTCAGCCCTTAAAACCCTAGGATCAATCACTCTGCATTACCTACTTTAGTAAAAATAAATTACAATGCAGATTCTGGTACAACATAACAGTTCTCGTTTAGAGACAACATTAATAGAGAAAAGATGGGGAGAGTCATATTAGCATGAAGCTCCTTGTTGTAACCATATCTAGATTAAGCTTACAACTGGATGAAATTGGATTTTGGTTCAGAGATTTTCTGTAGTAAAAGATCAAAATGGTATATAACTGCAGCCATATCTTCAAACATCGCCTAATGTGTGATATCACTAGTAAGTAGTAACTATAACGTTTCTTGAGTAGAGGCGGAGCTAGTATTTGAAGTTTATGGGTTCTAAACGTGCCACCGAATCCATAACTCATCTTAGTTCCTGCGTTTGCAATTAAATATTAATGCATATCTAATGAATTTCCCAATACAAGTACATGATGTAAGCAAAGGATACTGGCGTCCGAACCTGTACCTAATACAATCTACTCCTATTAGCCTAGTGGTGACATTGGCTCAGCTGTTTATTTCCTTTTTGCCATTCCTGAAATCATATTAATAATCACAATCCCTAGGATTTGGAGCGTCGAAGAGAAGAGCTTGAAGCATTGTTGATACAAGAAAGGGCCTGATAACATGGAGCTGAGAATATGGCAACATCAAACACAGCATTCGAAGTTGAGGAGAAAACTTGGAAAGGAAAGCTCAAATCTAGAAATTTTATGTTGTGTCTGTTTTACATGCTGTCACCTATTTGAGATTGAAAATTTTCACTGATCTATGTATTGCAGATCTGTACAGTTATATAGACCACTTTCCTAATGACAATTATTGTTATAGATCAGATGGTTGTCTATTCCTTGTTAGTTTTAGAATTTGGACGTAATGTTCTTTGTTAGAGCAGGACAAATTAACTATTTATTCAGTAGCCTTTACAAGATAGTTTTTTAATGATGTTTGACTTGCTACCTGAATTCCTATTTTCTACTCAGCTGTTCACTTTAGGAGTCGGACAATTTCATGTCTTTTGTAGTTCTTTTTTAAAATTTTTACTTCAAAACTTGTGTTTTATATACTTTAAGTTTTATACAAATTAACTATATGCTAGAGTCTCGTATTGTTCCGCCTGTTAGATTCCTTTTTTTCTCAAAATAAAAGTAGATTCGTAAAGTATTTGCTCCCGTTTGGCCATAGATTTTGGCTTCACTTTTGTTTAAAAAAATTAAAAATATTATTTGTTTATAAAATATAATCATGTTTGGGAAAAAAACTTCAAAAATTTCAAGTTTCCCATTTATGGCAATTTTTGGGCAAATTTTCTCTTCCACTCACAAAACTTCAAGTTTTCCTCAGATAAATTGCATATTCAAACACAACTTTAACTTTTAAAAATTATTTTTCAACACAATTTCAAAAACTCTTTTTCCAAGTTTCTTTTGTTTGTAATTGGACTTGCCCGAAACAAAGGAACCTTGGCGTGAGAACCCTCTAGATTAGGGAGATCCAAATAAGAGCTTGTTGCATATGCGTAGGAAACCACATTTATTCCATTAACTAGGATAATATGTTTTAAATCAACAATTCACGACTAATACTCATACTTGTTTAAATAGTCTTCTTTTTTCATGCTTTCCTCTTTCAATTTAGATGAGATTGTTTGATTCAGCACGAAGTTAAGGAAAAAAAGAAGATTTTTGAAGAGGTTAAGGGGTAAAAGTTTTGCGGAATCATAATATTTGAGTGGTTATAAAAGCTTCTCATGAAATATAAAATGAATAAAATAAAGAGCTCAAAGTTGAATAATTTTTAATTATAGAAATATGTGATTCTTTTTGAAACTCACTAATAAGAAAAACGTGTCATTTAAATTTCTAAATAATCAAAATACAAAAAATACACTTAATACTTATTCGTAGAGACGACAAAAAAAAACTTAATAAAAGAGGGTGTTGGCGGAACGGAAAGCGTGGAGGCGGGAGAGATGGGAGACGAAAAGGTGAAGAATGAGGCAATGGAGATAATGGGAATGTTCCAAGTACTCCCTCGTCTCGTCGTCTTCGATCTCGATTATACTCTCTGGCCCTTTTATTGGTACCCACCCAATTTCTATCTTTCTTTAATCCTATTATCGTTGATTTATTATCTATTCTCTCCTTTTTTATCAATTTTTTTTCTTTTCAATTTGTTGATCTTGCTGGATTTACCGGATGCGTAGTTTTGATAGCTCATTTCATTTTTAGAGTAATTGATTTGCCCTGCCTGTTGCACTCTTGGAACTGCTTTAGCTTCTTTTCTTTTATTTTTTATCCTGTTTTCTCTATATGCTTTTGGGCGTAATTAGAGCTTAATTGGATACACTTAAATTCATATATAGCCGACCTCAACTAGTTTGGAATTGGAATATAGTTGATTTCCTGTCCTTCGCGTGGTTGCAGTATTTGGAAATAGGCAATTAACTTCAAACGTGAAAAGAAGGAGGGGGTTATGACTTTTATTTGTAAGAACAGAATTTTGGTCGAGCTAATACTGAGTAATGGTTATGTCTGTTGGTAGGCGTGTCACGCTTATAAAAGGGTAAAGTGGTTCGCCAATTTTTGCCTACTCCACGATCACACAAAGAATAGCTCTTTATTAATTGAAGAGAAAGAATAAGTTGAGGGATGGTTTTACAATTGAGGAAAGGAATGCCTATTTATAGGCAGAATGTATGCTGAAAAAATTTACAGCGAATGTAAATACGAAGAGGACACTGCAAACTGCACGCTGAATTCTTCTTTCACATTTGCGGTCCTTTTCTCTCTCATTGTTCCTTTAATTCGTTGTTTGTTTCATATGTCTTTTTTCTTCTCTCTTTCTCTGATTGCTTCTTTTCTTTATCTTATTTTTCCACTTTTGTTTTGTCTTCTTTTCTTTCTTTAACATACAACAAAGTTTGATCTCGTCAATCTCACCCTCAAACCTATGTTTCATCAAGAAAGAAATTTAAAAAAAAAGATTTGCTATTCTCTGACGGCGCCTCCACATTATCAGTCTTGAAGGCTAACTGAGGCCGTGCACAACCTCATTTTAACAATACCGACAACTTTGGTCAACATGTCTGACGGGTTCTTCGATCCTGGTATCTTCTGCTCACTTATCAACTTTCGGATATAATGATATCTCAGCTTGATATGCTTCGATCTTGCATGAAACACTGGATTCTTGGCAAGATGATCACTCTGGCTATCGCTGAAAAGCTCACAATTGTCCTGCTCTTTACCTAGCTCTTTAAGAAAGTTCTTGAGCCAAATCATCTCTATTCCAACTTCTGAGATTGCCATGTACTCTGCTTCAGTGGTTGATAGAGAAACACTTTTCTGAAGTATGGACATCCAGCTAACAACAGTACCACCCAAGGTGAACACGTAACCGATGGTACTTTTGCGACTATCCAGATTGCTGCCTAAATTTGCATTAGCAAAACTTTGTAAGATAGTACTGCTCCTTTTAAAACAAAGTACCATACCTGAGGTGCCTTTGAGATATCGCAATATCTATTTTACACCTTCCGAATGCTCCTTTCCTGGATTTGACATGTATCTACTGAAAACTCCAACTGCATGGGCTATGTTAGGTCTAGTGCAAACCATAACATACATCAAACTTCCTACTGCTGAAGCATATGGAACGTTGGACATGTACTCCTTTGCTTCATCTGTCTTAGGTGATTGGTCCTTCAACAGATTAAGATGGCTTCCGAGTAGAGTGCTTCTGGTCTTTGCATCATGAAGACTGAACCTGCTCAGTACCTTCTGCATGTACTTTTCTTGAGACAATTTTAAGGTGCTTTCAGACCTGTTTCTGCTAATCCTCATCCTAAGCATTTGATTAGCTGGTCCTAAGTCTTTCATTTCAAACTCCTCCACCAGTTATTTCATAACCCTGTTGATCTCATTCATGCTAGATCCTGCAATTAGCAGTACAAAAGTAAAATGATATAAGATTCATCAAATTTTTTGATATAATAGCAATAGTCCATCTCACATCGTGTGAAATCATTGTTATGCATTAATCTATCAAATTTCTTGTACCATTGTATGGGAGCTTGTTTCAAACCGTACAAACTATTCTTCAACTTACACACAAGGTTTTCTTTACCATAAACTTGAAAACCTTTGAGGTTGCTTCATGCAGATGTCTTTTTCAAGGTCACCATGCAAGAAAGCGATTTTTATTTCTAGCCGCTCCAAATGCAAATTATCTGCAACTACAATACTTAGCACTAACTTGATAATATTTAATTGGCAAACTGGTCTCGGAGGCACTTAAACTTGTACAACTTTGTCAACCCGATAAACTAACTTATAACCTTTTCATTTGAACACCTCAACTTAACTATTTGCACACTAATAAATACCTCTGACCGTTGACCATGCTTATGTGGCAGTGATGTAACTGACGTGATAATAATGCGTGCCATCACACAAAAAAATGCGTGAAAATACTTAAATCAGAAATAAAAATTGAAAATAGAAAGGAAAAACCCAAAAGAACGGAAAAAATTCTATCATGTCCCTCACGCCTCCTTTTTTCTCCTTCCCTTTTCTTTTCTTTCTCCTCCCCCTTCCATCCTAGCACCTTAATCCTTTCCTCTCCAGATGTGTTTCCCCTGCATTTCAAACGCCACCCCGTCCTTCCCACCCACATATCCCTTTGTTTACAATTGTGGTGGCAGTGGTGGTAGTAATTAATATATATTGGGGTTGATTTTTGGAGTAAAAGAAATACTTTTTAGAGTTAGAGCATTTTTTTTATTGAAATCACTGAATCAAAGTTCGCATTGGAGGAATTTTCCAATTTTGCTGGTGTCATGGAAAATGAGTTTGACATTGAAAGTTTATTAGTTGGAGTTGCTAAAGCTTGTTGTGGTTGATTTGGTATTTTTTTCCTTTTCTGGTGATAGGTTTAATTATTTATGGTTGGAGCTTATGGTGGTGGTAGACGAAGTTGGTGGTTTAGAACGTTCTAGTGGTGCTTTGGTTCATCATAGAATTGTTTTGATAGAGGTGGAGAAGAAGAGAAAGATAATAAATGTAAAATTTTCAGAAATTAATTTAAAATATTAAAAAATGGGACTCACTAATTACACGTGTCAAACAATAAAAGGCTTAGCATGTGATGTGTAATCCTTGTCAGCGCAATTGAGGTTCACGCTCCGGCGGAGGTGTTTAAAATATGGGTTTTGATCAAGTAGAGGTGTTCAAATGGGAAAATTGTAAGTTTGTTTACCTGGTTGACAAATAAGTGCAAGTTTAAGTGGCATCGAGGCCATTTTGCCTAGTTAATTTGACTACAAGAGAGAAGATCTCGGTGTAGTCAATTCCTTCCTTCTGCTGAAAGCCTTTTACTACTAATCGTGCTTTGTATCTCTTCTTACCATCATGCTCTTTGTTGACCCTGTACACCCACTTGTTCTGCAAGGCGTTCTTTCCTTTTGGTAACTCTGTAAGTATCCATGATTTATTCTTTTGAAGAGAATTCATCTCTTCTTTCATGGCTGGCTTCCACTTATCATAGTTTATCACCTGCATTGCTTCAACAAAATGCTCTGATTCTCCAGCATCAGTCAAAAGTAAATAGTGGAGAAAGAGAGTTAACCTATCTGGAGCATTTGTGACTCTTTTAGATCTCAATATAAGTTCAGGAGTAACTGACCCCGAATTTGATTCAAGTCCTGGCTCCAGATGTGGTTCTCCATTTGATTCTATCTCTGGTTTTAGGTTCTAATTTCGATCAAGATTCAACTTATGGTTTTGCATCTTCAATTTCAGAATCAGTTGTAATCGCTCTAGCCAGTGTAGCCACTTCATTTTCTGAGATTTCTTCTAACTCAAGTGTTTTAGATGCCTGTCTGCTGGTCCTGGTTGGTTCTACTCCAAGCTTGCCGTTGTACATCACATTTTCATTGAATGTGACATTCCTATGTCTTAATATCTTTCTATTTTGATCATCCCAAAATTATCATCACCATAGCCAATAAAGAAACATTTCTTGGCTTTAGGATCAAGCTTGTCTCTATCATAAGCAACAGAACCAAAGATTTTAAGATGTGAGAGAGTTACCTCCTTTCCTGTCCATACCTCCTCTGGAATTTCAAAATTTAGCGGTACAGAGGGTCCTCTATTTATGAGGTAAGCTGTTGTGTTAACAACCTCGGCCCAAAAACACTTTTGCAACCTAGAATGTATTCTCATACTTTTGGCTCGTTCATTTAGGGTTCTGTTCATCTTTCAGCAACGCCATTTTGTTCCGGTGTTCCAGGAACTATCTTGATCTTTCTGATTCCATTTGTCGAGCAGAATGCTTTGAACTCTTGACCATCATACTCTCCTCCATTGTCAGACTTCAAACATTTTAACTTTAGGCTCGTCTAATTTTCAACTTCAACTTTCAATCTTTTAAAGGTAACAAACACATCAGATTTATTTTTCAGAAAATAAATCCATAACTTTCTCGTGGAATCATCAATGAAGGTGACGTAATAGCGTGAGCCTCCCAGAGAAGTTACCAGAGCTGGTCTCTACACATCTTTATGCACTAATTCCAACTTCTCTTTCTTTGGCGTCCTTCCCGCCATTGAGAAACTAACTCTCTTTTGTTTCCCGCAAATGCAATCTTCGCACAAACCTAATTCAACATGCTTGAGGTTTGGCAATTTTTCTTTAGATGCCAACAACTTCATTCCCATTTCACTCATATGCCCGAGACTCCGGTGCCACAATGTTGTGTCACGATCATGGTCAACTGCTACTATAGTATCTCTCTGTATTGCAGTTGCATACAATGTTCCTTTCTTGAGCCTCGTGCCACAACCAAATTTCCTTTGGTTATCTTCCACGATCCGTTACTGAATACTGCTGTGTATCCTTCACAGTCAATTTGATCCATGGATATCAGATTTTTCTTGAGGCTAGAAACATGTCAGACATTTTTCGATTTCCATATCATCCCTTGTGAAGTCTATATGAACTTCACCTTTCCCGATAATATCCAAAGGTTCGCCGTCTGCTAGATAAACCTTTCGAATTTTCCAGTAATATAATTCTGCAATAATTCTTTGCTAGCGGTAGAGTGAAAGGATGCACTTGATTCCATAATCCAAGATTTGATTGGATTGTCTGCACAACAAATTAGTGCATCACCGACTTGTTCAGCAATTGCATTTGATGAATTATCATCCTTGTATTGGTCGTTCTTCTTCTTTTTTGGCTCTATGCACTGACTACTGTAGTGACCCTTTTATCACAACTCCAACAAGTAATGTCTTTTCGATTCTTGGAGTGCCCTCTTCTCCTTGACTTTGATCTGCCACGACCATGACTTTGTCCTATTTGGCTGCTTCTCCCCCTGCTTTCAGTATTAAAAGCAGATCCTGGGGAATCACTTGATTCTCTCCGGCGGATATCTTCGCTTAGAACCAAGTCTCTAATATCATCCAATTTGAGTTTGGAACTTCCTGATGAACTGCTAACTACAGTTACTGTTGCATACCAACTCTCCGGTAGAGATGATAGTAGAATCAACGCCCTGACTTCATCATCAAATGTTATATTAACAGAACTCAACTGAGTTAATATTACATTAAACTCATTGATATGCTCTGCAACAGATCCACCTTCTGTCATTTTTAGGTTGAACAATCGACGCATCAAATATACGTTATTTGAAAAAGATGGCTTCTCGTACATATTTGATAACGCCTTCATCAGGTGTGCAATGGTCTTCTCGTTAATGATGTTAAACGCCACATTTGTTTTAGCGTCAAACGAATCACACCAAGAGCTTGGCGATATAATAGATCCCAATCTGCTTTGGTCATATTCTTTGGTTTTACCCCAGTTAGAGGTAAGTGCAATTTTTTCTGGTACAAATAATCCTCTATTTGCATTTTCCAGAAACCAAAATATTTGCCATTAAACTTGTCAATTTTAACCTTCCCTTCCTATGCCATTTTTCACAAAAAAAGTTTATGTGAATAGTGCCTGCGAATACTCTGTGTAGGAAAAATGTCCCAATCGTATAAGGTAGACAACAATCACTATTGGTGAACAGTACTATCACTATTAATAAGTACTTTGTGAATAATGTTAGTATTAATGAAAACTAGTGTCACACTATTCTTGTGAATAGTACACTGCACCAAATAACGTACTTTTCTACCAGAATCACACTGTCTGTGCTATGATACTAATTGTTGGGAAGCGTGCCAGGCTAATAGATGGGGAAAAATATATTTAAAGAGAAAATCAATAAATTGCACAAGACAAGACAAGATATACGTGGTTCGACAATTTTTGCCTTCTCCATGACCACACAAAGAATAACTCTTTATTGATTGAAGAGAAAGAAGAAGTTGAGGGATGATTTTACAATTGAGGAAAGGAATGCCTATGAAGAGGACGGCACTGCAAATTGCGCGCCGAATTCTTCTTTCACATTTGGGGTCCTTTTCTCTCTCAGTGTTCCTTTAATTCTTTGTCTATTTCATATGTCTTTTTTCTTTCTCTTTCTCTTTCTCTGAATTTCTTTTCTTTATTTGACTTTTCCACTTTTGTTTTGTCTTCTTTTCTTTCTTTTAACATACAACAAGGGTTGATCCCATTAATGTCCTAGTTTTCACTCTCCACTTTAAGGAACACGCATACTATGTCATAATTTTCTAAAGCCAAGGATGTATGAATTCTATTACTTGTCCCGAGGCCTTTCATTTAGTTAAGGCTACTCCAAGGCCTTTCACTTTGTGCCACTCTTTCTATATCTCATTATCTTTCCAAAAGAAAGAAAGAGCTTGGTATTTTGCTTAAACTTGGTCTTGCAGAACCCGTAATACCATTTTTGTGTCTGCTTTGTATTTCAGTGAATGCCGCTCCAAAAATGAAAAACCATCTATGTATCCTCAGGCCAAAGGTATCTTACATGCCCTCAAGGACAAGGGAGTTAATGTTGCTATTGCCTCAAGATCACCCACTCCAGACATAGCAAATGCTTTCCTTCAAAAGTTGGGGATAAAATCAATGTTTGTTGCTCAGGTGAGATGGTGGAAATCTCAGCATCTCTTTTCATCGTTTTTCTATAATGCTATGATAACCTGCAACTTTTATTGACAATAGCTATTACTGCTGTCAATTTAGTTCATCTGCGTCCTTGTTTTGTAGTTGACTTCCTCGCAACCCCTCTTTACATGGTCGAGGAGTGGGATAGTAGGTTGGAAGAGAGAAAGACAGAAAATAATAGGTCCATAATTATGTTATCCATATGCTATGAGCTATGAAGAGTTTAAATTCTAATAAAAATGAATGATGGTTTAAAAAGCCCCTCGTAACCTTAACAAACTGTTGCAGTTACATTCTGATGTTTTTGTTAGCTAGTGTATAGAACTATAGATTGGTGGTTTCATTTTTATATATTTCAAAATACAGTTTATTGTTCCAATTTCAGAAAGCTTTCAACGTAGCAACATTTTGTCCCCGATTTCACTTTTTAGATTTTGCCCTGCATGTATATAAAATACTTATTTTGCTGGTTACTACAGTTTAATACTTTCTAAGCCAAACTAGACTCAGAAGGCATCATCAGATTTGGCTGATCTTGGTGGTTTGGTCGGTCTTCTAAGCACCTCCTATGTAGGGTTAGGAATTTATTTATATCTTATTTGAATTTAGTTATCCTCGCTTTTGGGGCTAGGAGGGCTTAGATATTTAACTTTACCCGAGGTGCTCCAAAAATATGGTAGTTAAACTCCTTTTTTGGTTGTTTTTTATTTTCCGTAAAGTATTTTTATTGTAGTTCACTTTTGTAATTTAGTATTTTCTTATGCATCTTCTTCATGAATTATGCTTAAATTTACAAAACTGAACGAGTCTGTCTACTTCATAAAAGCTCAGATAGTTCATTTCTTATCAGTAAAGCTCAGAACCTTCATTAGTTCTCACTTTCTAAATATCAGCTGAAATTTCGTTTTTTGTTACATTAACCATTTGACATTCAGTTGGACACTGAAGTTCCTATTCTTCACTTTACCTTGGCTCCCCTTTTTCCTATGTGGGGTGGTAGTCGTGGGAGTGGCAGAAAGATAATCAGTTAACTGTGTTTTGTTGAATGTATAATAATCTAAGATTTGTATCACTCCTCGTAAGTGGACTCTAAAATGCTCATTTTCATTTTTTATCTGATGCTGCTTACTGTGAGGTCATCATGTTGATTACTTAATGCTACAGGAGATATTCTCCAGTTGGACACATAAGACAGAGCACTTTCAGAAAATCAACGGAAAGACGGCGGTGCCCTATAATGAGATGCTGTTTTTTGATGATGAAAACCGGAACATACAGGCGGTATAATCACTCTTTGCTAACTGTATCATGCATTTCAGTTGATTCAAATAACAACATCACTTGTTAGTCTAAATCAAAGTAGTACGCTAAAGAAGTCTTTTTCAGGTTTCAAAAATGGGCGTCACAAGCATATTGGTGGGCAAAGGGGTAAATATAGGGGCTTTCAGGCAAGGACTCTCCGAGTTTGTTCAGAATTCTGCTTCAGTGGAAAAGAACAAAGAACGATGGCGCAAATTCTCAAAAGAACCAGGTTCATCCAAAAGTGACACACAATGATGATTTAGCTGTCCGGCAGTCCCAGCATAAATAGAAAGGTAATTGTTGGAACATCTGCTGCATTAGCAGTCAAGCATATGGGCCCGCAAGTCCTGTATATCAGTTCAATTCATACTTACCTATTCTCATTGGAGAAACAGCTTCCGAATTCAATTTGTTGATATGATCGTTATTGTTGTATGAATATTACCATTTGAACTCTTTCAACAGAGACAGTACCACACTCTGGATAGTGGAATAACATCTTCATTTACCATGAGTCAAATATTAGAAAAGGTTTTTTGTTGGTGAGCTGTTATTTCGTTTCTGGACAAAGTCCGATACGACGCTAGGTAATATATGAGCCAAGTAGCTCTTTCTTCGATTCGATAATTATAAGGAACCAAGAAAGGCTATCAGATTCCAAAATTTGGCACTGTATTTGACGTATAGCTTAACATGCATATCAACTGCTCAATCATATACAGGTACGATAATTTTCTTTTAAGTAAAGGATTGTGTAACATGCATTTGAACTCGCTGAACGTAGATCCTGGATTATATCATAGTTAATCATAGGTGAATCTTGTTTTTGCTGTCAACGAAAAGGACTTAAAGCTGGAGGAATAGATTGAAAGAGCAATGCCATGATGTGATTTTTTGTCTCAGAATTCTGGCCGCCATGTCCATCACCATGCTGATACATGCATTGTGCCATTCTTGCTAGGTTCATAGCACTCTGAACAAACATCTTAGGGAAGGGATGTGCCGCTATATTATGAGCTTCGTTCAATTTCTTCCACGTCTCACTAATCAAAAGCCTAATATGTTGTCGAGCATCTTCTTCAGAAACTTTCTTTTCGTTCATGTAACATTGTATTGATTTCGGTACATCGCCCCTTTTCAACTCTTCCTACATTAAACAATAGAAAAAGCACGCAGGCAACTGCACTTTACAAGTGAATTGCTAATCTGGAAAATAACCTTCTATAAACTGATTAAAAATACGTGTAAAACTTATTTAATATTAGTTTATACTATTTAAGTTAATTCAAAAATTAAAGGAAAGTGTTATTACGTACCGATGATGTTCCTAAATCATTCGCGAGCCGCAAAATCAAGGCTGACCAACGAATTATGTCATGGTAATTCTTTAAGTAATGCAAATCCTCCTTGTTTACAGGGTTAGCAATGAGGAAATAGGTATGTACTAATATTACTGGAGCTGATATCGAAATCCAGGCATTGTCCATGTATTCTTCCATGGTTGGAATATATTGGCTAAAGTACCACTTTGCTTCTCTTAAGTAGGATTTACACAAATCTGTCCACTGAAAATTGCATTATTAACATTGACTCATAAGGTAAAAATACATATGAAGAAAGGAAAACATTTCAGAAAGATAAAAGAAAAAAATTACCGCATTTCTTAGATAGGGTAAAATGGGAATGCGTTGCTCTTCAAAAGCATCACAAGCCACTTCATTAATGAAGTTATCAAGTGCAAAATAACTCATCTTCATATTGTCTGGGAGGTTATCCAACTCGTCGGTATTCCATCTAAAATTTTTTTATTACAAGCTATAAAAATTAGCTACAAATTAATTACTGTGTTTTAACAAAATTTAACATTAGAAAATATGAGGTAGTATTAATTACCTTTGAATGGCATCAGTGAAGCATTGTAATTCATCCAGAGTACCAAAAACATCATATACATCGTCTATTGTGGTCACTAAAGCATTTACCTTTGTGGCAATTCTTCTGAAGTATCCATACTGAGGAAGGAAATTTACTCCAATTGTCCAAAAGAAATTCTCCACTAATCTATCCCTAGCAAATGGCAGATTCTCTGCTAAGCCTGTTTCTTTCCACCACCTATTTTTTCATGTATAATGAATAAAATTAGAATTTAAATATGTGACAATGAAAAGACAAAGTCCTGTTTAATTTCCAGGGGAGTTATATTACCTGGCCACATATTTTAGGTCTTCAATATGAGCTGCTTGAAGAATGTTGAAGTCAAGGATAGCCAGCTCAAGCAATGAAGGAATCATGTATTTTCTTTTCTTGTAAAAATTGATGAACCACCTTGTCTCTAATCTCAACATCCTCCAATGCAATGGAAGTTCTAACGCATGGTGCACTAATTCAGCCACATTTTTGTCAATATTTTTGTTTTCCAAATGTTCTCTCAAGTGTTTTTCAGTCCAATTTCTTGCTTGCTCCAACTCATTCTCACCTTCTGTTGCAAAAAAAGAAGCTTCATACAAATATAGCATCCCCTTCGTATCCTCGGTGTGAGTTTCACTAAGACCATCAAATATTTCTGCAACCAAAAACCATATATTGTGTAGTATTATATGATTGGAGAAACTCCTGATAGGAAGTCTTTCCCTTTTAGCAGCCATGAATGAGAAGTAGAGACCCATTGGGTCTGAAATATCAGATGCATAAAGCGCCCAATGGTTTAGTTGAATATTACTCCAAATGATGTGTAGGTTTAATTCTCCTTAGCTTCAATTCTTTTTACAAAATTCTCGTCCAAACATCTTTAATAAAAAAGGGAGAAATTAAAAAAATAGTCAGATTTACAAATGGTCATTCAAAAATAGCCACATTTGAAATTCATCTATTTTTCATGTAAAGATTATGCTGGAACTCCAGCATATTATACTGGAGTGCTAGCATAAGTATACTGGAACTCCAGGATAATATAATAGAGTTCCAGCATAAATATACTAGAACTCCAGCATAATATACTGGAGTTCCAGCAAAATATATCGGTCCAGTATAATATGCTGGAAGTTCATACACATGTACTCGAATCTCAGTATATTATGCTGGAACTTTCCGTGTGTTGGAGTTCCAGCATAGTATGCTGGAAGTTCATACACAGGTGCACCGAACTCCAGTATATTATGCTGGACCGATCTCTGTTGCAGCAAAATAATGGCTATTTTTCAATGACTTGGTAAACGTTGGCTGATTTTGAATGACCAATCCGAAAAGTGGCTAGCTCGTGCTATTTTTACTAAAAGAAATGCAGTGTCTAGGTCCAGATAATTTGAACGGGTTTGTTACACAAATAGTCCACCAAATTCAATGTTTATTTTTTCTAGCCGGTATACATAGATTATACATAATTATATCTATATTAGACATGAATATTACATATATTGTATATTCGTCGGCTATTTCTAATTTACGAGCTTCAATTTAAACCTACGACCTTTACAAGCTTGACCAACGGACTAAGAAGTCACTCTACCAGGAAGCCTTGTCATTACTATATATACTTCATTTTTGCAGAATATTAGTATGAATATTATATATTTTTTTCGGATAAAGCAGTTTCGGATGACACCGTTTCTACCCATATGCATCCCCGCAAAAAAAAGAAAAATACTAGATACTATACCAAGACCACTAGGGATGGTAATGGGGCGGGGCAGGGAGGGGCGGGTTTTGTTTGATGCGGGACGAGGCGGGTTTACTCTTATACAGGTGCGGGGCAGGTTAAAATAATTTTTTAAAATTTTAAAGTGGGGCGGGGCGAGTTACAGGTTTAATGCGGGATAACTTTGAATTTTATCTTTTATGAAACAAAGAAATCATTTCAACTATAATTTCACATTCTTCTTCACTAGCACGAATACAATTTTGATTTATAATTAACCAATTTACATAAGTCTCACAAAAACGATTTTACATAAATCAAGATATCGTATTAGTAATAGGAAATGATAGTAGCCCATTTATTTTGAAAGTTTCCCAATTACCAATTTTGCCTCGTGAGTTTCCTTTTCTATTATTCTTCTCGTTGCAATTTCTATTTTTACTGATACTTAGAACATTATTATATTAAAAAAAGAAAGGAATTTTCCTTTTATATCGACACACTCTAGGTTGGATAACTGAAGCATTGCAAGGAAATAAGCAATATTTTTATAAACTTCGTTTCAAGAGATCAAACTTTGTTAACAAAACTAATAAAAGGTTGTTTATTTTGTAATCAATTCACATTCACTGCAAGTAAAGTTGTTCAGAGAATTGCAACTCCACTTAATCAATTCTTTCTTTTCAAGTGCAGCTGGGTGGGGCGAGCGGGTTGAAAATTGAAACAATAATTAAGTGGGACGGATTGGGATGAGTTGAAATTTTATGAGTTTTACCAAATCCTCCTCGCCAGAGGCAGACCTACTTGGTGGATTGAGGAGTCACGTGATCCCATTAGCCTCGGCAATAAGCATATATATATACATATCTGTACATTTATATGGGACCCCTTAAATATTTTAAGGGTGTCCCCAGAAATAAAGAGACAGATGAGAAAACTGGTTGATTTGGGTACTTTTTGCTGGTAACGTAGGTTCGAAACTCACATTAACTTTTTTCTCCTCCTTTTTTTTTTATTCTTTGAGTAACATGTAATTTATATTTAATAGCAAATTGCTTTATCTTTTACTTTTATCTCTTTTTTTGTTGAATTCAATTATAATTTAGGACTAATATACAATACTCAACTTAATTAATATTTTGGTTCTTTGAATACAATGTAATTTATATTTAATAGCAAATTACTTTATTTTTTACTTTTATCTTTTTTTTTGAATTTATTTATAGTTTAGTACTAATACACAATAATCAACTTAATTGATTTTATTTCTTCTCTTCCCATAACACCCATTTTGCGAAGAAATCTCTCTTTCTCTTTTTTTTCGATAGAATTTTTTTTTAGTAATACTTGGATGATAAGTTATCATAATCGTTAAGGTTCCAAAGAGTTACACCCTAAATTTTATCGTTAGTGATTAGCATCCAGTGAAACCCCGTCGTACTCAAATTCGGAACCCGCCTCTACTCTCCGCATCCACCCCACACCGTCCCATTGGCATCCCTTAAGACCACCGTCTTTTTAGTGGGCCATATGGGACGTGAAACCGGAGTAGAGAGATCAGTGAGTTTCGACTACAAAATGCATAAAGGAAAAAAGCAAAGAGAAAATATAGATAATGTATAGCACCTTGTGAAACGTTAAATCCGTGTTGTCTGAAGAGCCTAAATGAAAGAGCTTTAGCATACAAATCTCCGTTGCTTTTGCTACTTTTGTCACATACGTAATTCAGAATGCTGTATATTTCATCCTCAAAGTTATAGGATAATCCAAGTTTCTGTAAATTATCGATAATCTCTAACTGCTCCAATGTCTTCATGTTACGATCACTAAGCATAATCTTGACTTCCATTTTCAGCTCATCGCGTCGTCTGATGAATTTCTCCCCCTACATATATATTCCATATACATTTAAGTAGCATTTCACATGAGAGGAAAAGAAGAAGAATATATTATTATAGAATAATTAATACAGCTAATTCATAATACGTACCGAATATTGATTCTTCAATGATTGAATTTGAGTATACTCCCAAATAGAAGGCTGATAATTTCCAGATCGTCTAAGAGGGGCAGCTTGAGCATTAGAAATGCAGGATTTTGGAACCTGTAATGTCCAAATTAATATTGGTTTGCTAATAATTGATGTAGAGAGGATTGTCGCCATTGCCATTTCCAGTTATGTAAAACCGTACGTCGTTTATTTATAAGTGTATGAGCTTAGCACTTAATATAATTAGCTTTAACTTCCTTTTTAGTTACACGTGTCTTCGCAAGATATATATATTGTTGGTAAAAATAATATCTCGCACAGGAATAATATCCACGGTAAACCACAATAAGAGAGTACCAACGACACCATATCTTTTAACAGTATAAAATAAAATATCCGAGCGCAGCAATATAATTAATATCCCTATAATATTATAACTTGACAGTGTTAAGAGACTACTATAACTTCAAAAGAAATAATATTTTTTATTTTAGCAAATCTCACTATACCATTACTCTCACTTTATTTATCTCAAAAACTACAATTTGCTCCTCTTGTTTTGGTGTACTTAAAATAAAGAGCATAGACTTCTATTTATTGCGGGCCTCACCGTCCAAACAATCAATCAAATTTGGTTTTACTAAGATTTGGCTTTTGCGATTTGCAAAAGGCAAATTGTACGCCTACCATTACCACTATTAAGTAGGTCACACACACACAGTATTGCGTAACTTCTACTTTTCAAGTAACTTGTACAAGTTTTAGATTTTATCTAGGCATGATGATTTAGTTTGCGTATGATATTAAAATCTGATTAGATTTGATGTCTTATCTGGAAAGAAAACAACACAGCAAAATCTCAAGGAAAAAGACCTATTAGTATGTTAGCACTAAATCAACTACTCATGTTTCACATGAATATGAACGTATAGTTTAATAGCAAGAGGCGGATGCAGCTACAAGTTATCGGGTTCATCCAAATTCATTATTTTTGAGTTCGACTGAACGTATAAAATCTGCTAAATTTGTAGTAATAATTGATATAAATTTATAACTATTAAAATATAATGAGTTCAATACGAATAATATAAAGTTGAATCCATAGAACTTAATTCTTTAATCCGCTTACGTCAGAATAGCCGGGGAGTGAGAGGGTAAAGGGGAAAGGGTGGGTGGCCCCCTACAAGTTCTTGAAGTCGGATGGAACGAAAGCGCATATAGGAAACGAAACTCAGATCTATGGTGCCATATAAGATAAGCATTTCTTGATCGGGTAAAGATTTCGAGATTAGAATTGAGTGAGGGCAGTAGTTCCTCTTTTTTTTTTAGATTCGAAATTCTTCGTTTTTTATCCCAATACTGAAACTGAACCTTTACGGTCTTAGGCTGACCAGCATTGTATTAATCTAGTTCCAGGTGTTGTCCTTTCTGTCCTCATTGCCACCTGATCGACTACACAAGTCTATCTTGAATTCCATTTATGACTATATCTCCACAACCACCATTTTGTCACAACTATTTTTTATATTTTTCTTGTTAAAAAAAGAAATATAATGGCTAACCACTGACAAATTATGCTGCACAAATTATTTGATGCAGACAACAGTCTATAAAAATAAGTAAAGTTTAACTCTAAGGATTTCCACGGCTGAAAGAAGAAATTAAACAAGTAGCTGCTAGTAGCGGAGGTCTTTTGGAGGTGGCCATGGGTAGCATTCCCACGTTGGCACATATTGCCATTATATTGATTAACTTCAATTCGTGTGGAGAGATTTTTTAGACTAATGTTGGAGGTTGCCATCTAAATCTTTATAGGAGGGAAAACATTTACACGTGCTTTTTGTGGTTCTATTTATTTTGACACAGCAAATAGATAGAACTAAAAATAATAGTAAGTGAACAAATTAGCAAGTCTGTCTTTATAATTAGCATGATACTAAAAATAAACCTACCCTATGAGTTTTCGTTCCCAACATTTCCCAATAAAAAATATATGTCAAATCCCTCAAATATATTTGACTTGTCTTTTTCTTTTGAAAATTTGAGGAACATTTAGTTGGGGTGATATTTGGGTTATCTGTGATGCTTTTTCTTGGACTGTCAAGGCTGGCCAGGAAAATAAGAACTTCCTTGTTCCTTACTTCCTCTATTTCAATTTACTGCATTAATTGACTATAAAAATATTTAAAAGAATGAAAAACTATTGAACCTTATAATTTTAAGTATGTCATCGTCTTTGTGTTGCTATAAAAATTTCTTCGAGTCCATTACTTAAATGGTCACGCAATTATACAAAATTTTCTAATAAAGTCATCTTCTTTCGTTTGTAACAAAAAATTAAAGTCACATTACTATGCTTACATCACTTAGAATGTCACTCTACCAATTTTCTTAAATTTTTCATTGTCAAACACCATTTTTATCCTTTAAATTATTAACTTTTATCTTCCTTTTTTTTTTTACTTTTTTAATACTATAACATTTTCTCTTTTTAATCTACATTATGAACTTACCTATTGAATATATTTTTTGTTTATATAATAAATAAAAAAATAATTTTCTAGAATATATAATATCAAAATAATAATATAATTGAGCATAATATTCAAGAATATATAATGTATTATTGTAAAATACCTTTATTTTAAATAGTTAGTTTTTATATTATCTATTTTAAAAATTTTATTTTCTTTCATTCTGAATTGTGTAAATAAATTTTTGAGATTTTGTTGTTAATATCAAAATTATTATTACGAACAAACTGTCTAATTAATTTTTTCTATTATACTCAATTTTATTATTTCAACATTATGTATGATTAAATACTATTTTTATTTCTTAAACTTATAAATAAAATTTATATATTATATAGGTAAGACCATAATATAAATTAAAAATAGAAAAAAATATAATATTAAAAAGTTTAAAAAAAAAAGGTAGATAATTTAGAGGGTAAAATAGGTATTTGGTAATTATAAGTTTGAAAAATCTAGTTGAGTGACCTTCTGAGTGTTATACACATAGTTAAATGACTTTACTTACAAAGGAAAGAAATATAATTTTAATAAATAATTTTGAATAGTGAAATGACCATTTGAGTAATAGACTCAATTTTTTCTTAAGATTATATATATAGACGTGTCATTGTTTTCAACTCAATTTAATGATAAAACAATGCCAAACCAAGTAGTGACAATGTTAAATCGTACCATTTCCAGTCACGTTTTTCATAAGAAGATAGAAGCAATTATCATCCTATAGTAACTGCCCAAAATACTACTGTTGAGGCCGGCCCATCCATAGATATTTCTTGAGTCCGGAATTCATTTGTTGTTCTTTTGGACAACTGTAACATAAATACGTGTAAAAAAAGAGTGACTATTCTATATAAAGAGTGTTATACTTTAATGGTTTTTTGGCCGTTAAGGTATAGCGCTCTTTAAAAGAGCGCTATATATGTATAACACATTTATGAACCGTGTTATATTAGATAGTTAAGCATAGCGCTATATATAACCGCGCTATATATGTATAACACAGTTATATACCGTGCTATACCTGTGTATGGGCCCACCAATAAGTACCATGGGTTTAACTGACATAACAATAATTCAAATGGGTATAACGC
>ML385856.1:15569-30213 GCA_005239525.1 Nicotiana knightiana | reverse complement strand
CTCAGAGAGAAGAGGGTTTCGGCACAATTTATATTCAGTCCAAATAATATCAAAGCGGTAAAAGGCGGCATTTAGCACATTAGGTTTAAACATGTAAAAGTCAGATAATAAAGCCAAATAAAATAGTTATATAAGCTCGATTCTTGAACCCTGAACCAGAGATTCTGGGTTCGATCCCCAGCAAAGTCACCAGAGCTATCACACCTCCTTTTTTCCACTACCCCGATTGATGAAGGGGTAGTAAGGGAGTTTTTCCAATTAAATTGACATTATTCGGATTTGGGATTTATTTATTATTTCAGAGTCGCCACCCGGAATTTTGACGATGTTCCGGGACACCGTTTATTGAAATCCCAAACCGAGGAAATTTAGACTCTATTTAAAAATGTCTGCGAACCAGAAATCCGGGTAAGGAATTCTGTTAACCCGGGAGAAGGTGTTAGGCACTCCCGAATTCCATGGTTCTAGCACGGTCGCTTAACTATTAATATTTGGCCTAATTATCTAATTATTTACATGTTTTAAACCTATTGTGCATTTAGCCTTTTTAAATTTTAACCCGTTTTAATATTTATGGATTTACCTTGAAGCAAGTCACGATGGCGTGCACTTGTTTTGTTTTGGACACATTATAACTGCGCCACATGAAATGCACCCGCAATTACAACGTGTGATTTTTATTATAATTTGAAGTTGAAGACGGGGACATGAGTTGTCGCACCCGAGTGTAGATTACGTGGTCAAGACTATGGTCATGACGGTTTTATAGTGCCTATTTGAGGCAATTAGAGTCAGGGGCATGAGTTTCCACTCCCGAGTGTAGTTTATTGTAACTTGGAATAGTATTCGGTTCTTTATCAAATTTCAATCTAAAGGTATGGCGCTACCTAAAGGATTGCCTAGAAGTGAATTTCATTAATCTAAAGATAGCATGTTTCGGGATATGGCCATATTTTAGCCCCAAATTGATCACTTTAGGCCATCCTAGCTTGGCTATTTCTGTAAGAAAACTAACAATTAGGAAATTCAGATCTTAAAGATCTTCTCTTCGTAGTTTGGTAAATGATAAAAAATGTGTTAATCAAGATGCACCTTATTCGTGCAGATATATATATACACCTATAAGAATTATAGACACATAAATGCATTATCGACTGGTCTCGCTTCAAATTGGTAAGCTAAAATTACTTTATTTTTCTGGGGCTTTGTAGTTTCTTGGCGNGAAATGTTGACCGAAGTCAAACTTGGCCAAATAGGCCAACCTTAAGGAACCATGTGTTGCTAAACCATCCAAATCCTTCCCAAGTCCCGAACCACCCGCTCCCACGAGTCATAAAGAATGAATAGCCTCTAAGGAAGGTTTCATTTAGGGAAACGAGATCCTAATACACAAAACGACCGGCTGGGTCGTTACAACTGGTCTCGCTACAAATTGGTAAGCTAAAATTACTTTATTTTCTGGAGCTTTGTAATTTCTGGCGAAGATACACAACACAGGCAGTTTTACCAATTCTAAATTAACAATTCTTGTTGACTTTTAGATAGCCTAATCACATGCTTCAAGGTTCAAAAGTGTTCATACATCGATTTCAGAGAGTTTAACAGGATACGTCATGAACCAGGAATAATCCACTGAATTCACTTATATTGAAACAACTGAATTTTGAAATAACCATTTAGTTTGAACACTATCAGTTGAAAGGCATAAAATGAATATACAGTCCAGTCCCTTAAATTACAAGATTCCAAAGTGCATAAGCAAACGAATTACAGTTTTTCTGAAGCAAAAATACAGCTATGGTAAAGAATACATTTTTTATGAATATCCAAAGGAAACTAAAAAATGGAAATCCTAAATAGTCGCTCCACATCTGGATTCTTCGTACTGTGCATTTGCAGCCCCTTTTTTTTTTGTAATTTATAGAATACACAAACTAACTAAGTGTTGGGCACCCATCAGACCAAACAGGACCATGAAAGGAGGTCAAGTTTAACCTGATAGTGCTATGCTAAGCTATACTAATGGCAGAATCATTTACGCACCTTCTTGATGTGAATATGACCATAAAGGGATCAAACTCAACTCCAAGACTGTCATTTCCATACCTTGGACCTTCAGTCCATACTTATTCCTTGATTTTTGATTACTTAGGCATATTGAGAGAGTGAACCAAACCATTTGGGAGATTCAGATTCCCTACTCTAGAGCCTTTGTTGATGACCTCTTTCTGTACCCTTGAAGGGTGATAAACTACTCTCTAAGCATCTAAAATATGGGGTGAATTTAACCATTATAAAGGGTCAGATTCACTACTCCTTTAATGCTAGCTAAATAACTCTATTATGACTTCAAGGATATAGAATTAATCAGAGAAGCCTCTAACAGATAATTCTGCTGTTGTAATCATACATAGAGGGACAACCAGATTTTAATAAGTGATTACAGGTTCAGCAGGAAGAAAGGCAACATTTTTTATGTGTTTTNTCTAACAACCATACCAATACTTCAAACAGCATTCCTTTGAACATTTTGACTATTCTTGGCTTTTTAGAGACTGAATCAGACCATATAAGAGTTCAGATTCTTTACTCTATAGCCCTTTTGACTACCTGCCGTATACCCTTTAAAGGGTGAATTTCAGCCATCTACACTACTGTTTTGTGCACTATTATGGGGTGAATTTGACCATTGAAAGGTCAGATTCATCTACCCTAGTGCTATTTATCTTTCTAACATGCTAAACACATATGAAATTACCACCTAGCTATCAAACATTAAGCTTATTAACAGAAGTTCAACACACTACCAAGCAGATTCCAAGAGTTGCATGCATACACTTAGATAATGATAATCTTACTTCAGTTTCTACATTAAGAAAGGGGAAGAAGAAGATTCACATATTCTTGAAGAAAATACAACATGAACCAACAAGTTTAAAACAAAATCTGAATTCAATAATTTTGTATAAAGTTCACTGTTACATACCTTCAAAGAGAAAGAAAATCAGCAAGAAACTTGACCAAATAAAGGTAAAGTATGAACAATAAACAACAAAAAGGAAGAGAGATCAGCAGCAGCAAACAGAAACCCAAAGAAAAACCCAGTAGCCCAGCAGGAATTGACCTAGAATTCTTGGATATGAATGTTTAAGATTCCCAAAATCAGAATCCAAAGGAAAGAAACAGAAGCTGAAAACTAGACCATATCTTTATGAACTTAATTCCAAAAGATATCAGATTTCTATTTGCTTTTTTACTAATATATTTTTTTGAAAATTTTCGTTTATGAATGGATAATACTCTGATTTTTCTATGCTTTCAAAAAATGCTTTCAGCAGCTCAGAGAGAGTAAAAAAAAAAAAAGTCCAACCTCCGAGTCCAGAGAGTCCAAAAGAACCTCCAGAGAGTAAAAAAAGTGGAACCCCCCTCCTCTCCTATGGTAAAAGGTGTGTGTATTTATAGGGGTATTTTTTGATAGGATATGCTTGGCATATTCCTTATCTAATTGGGCTGAAAATAGTACAGGTACAGCTGTCATCTTATCCTTATTTTTCAGCATCTTTTTTGTACCAGCTAGGACAGCTGTACCTTTTCTAGAAAGTTCTTTCAATTACAGCCCTATTTCCCTTTAAGAAATTACTATTTTACCTAAAGATATTCTGATTTTACACTTAACTAGGGAGAAGAAACATGAATCGGCATAGGCAAACAACGGAGAAGAATTCAAAAAAAATTACAAACGAAATCAAACTAATAACTCTGTTAATCACCTAAATCATGTTGTCATATTCAGGGAATTTTCAGAAAAATAAGAAAACTAGGTTCTAAACGGGTTTGGCTAATCTAAGCATACACCAACAGAAACAAAACGAAAACATGAATCAATGAAAGAGCAAGAGCCTAATCTTAACAGAAACAAATAATTATAGGCAGAGATAGAAGAAGAAACAGAAAGAAAGAAAGAAGAAAAGGATTTAAAAAACTGAAATTACCTAAAAGAAACGATTAACATGCAATTTTATTTTTTAATAATATGTCAAGAATAGTAAGGAAAAAGGAAGAATACCCGTTGAAGGAAACTTGGCCGGAGAAATCGAAGGTCGCCAGACCTCGGCCAGATTCCGGTAGGGTTTGAAAATGAATCAAACCCTCATGAATCGATTGCCCTAGTCAAGAGCAATCGACCCATGAAGGTCTGAGCCATTAATTGTCTTTGAATCGGTCGGGGAGTAATTTTGGGGTTTTCAGATTCTTAGATCTGAAATTGACGCAAATCGATTGGGTTTTTGAGGAAACTAGCAACGGGAGGTGATAGAGGAGACGATGGGGATTATCTTGTCAAAAGTTGGGGTTGATTGGGGAAGCTCCACCGCCGGTAGGCGATTTCCGGGCGGCGGAAACTTAGGGCGGCTAGGGTTTGGTCGAGGCAGAAGACAGAGAGACGAAGGGGATTGAGCCTGGGTCGCGTAGAGTTAGGGATTGGGCCTGGGTAAATCAACCCAGGTCCAATTTTAGGCTTGATTTCAACACTAATTAATTATTTTCAATTAAGTTTAAACTAAAAAATGTAGTAATTAACTTTAACTTAATTTTTTCCAATTTGTACACTGATTGATCAATTAATTAAGAGTAAAAAAAATATTTAATTTGACACTCCTAATTATTTATAGAACAAGTTCTACAATTGGTTAATACAAAGTGATTAAATCTAAAAGTTAATGCATTTAAACTAATTTATTATATTTTGTTATTAGTTAAAAATAATAATTACATTTATACATCTGATTATGCCACTTTAGATTATTTATAAATTTAAAAGGCAAATTACGATTACAAAAATGCAAAATTAATTCACTAACAACATTTAAATTCAATAAAAATCATAAACTAAATAATTTATTGAATTTTGTGTAGGATTATATGGTAGGTAAAAATCACGTGCTCACAATCTACAATTTATCTACAAAATAACTACAAATATCTACAATTTTACACATACTATGCAAAAGGTAGCAATAAATATCTTCAATTCTGCCTGAATAATTATTTGTGTCATTAAGACTACAAACAATCTACAAATAAACTACAAAATATCTACAAATGTAAAAACAGATCAGTAAAACTACAATTAATCTTCAAAATGAAGACAACTAATCTACAATTGTCTAACACATATTACGCAGATTTTAAAAACCTAAAACAAACTAAATAACCAGAGACGAAATTACTAAATTTTTACCTTCACCAGTGAATGTTTCCGAACAGTTTTTGTTTTTTTTTTAATTTTTCTTCTTTTTAGGAGTTTTTGAACTGGGAGACACCTTGGCTTTCTTTCCTGGTTTAAGAAGACCCCTCTTCTACGAAATCGCCATCTATCAATATCTCTTTTCCTTTTCTTTTCACTTGTTTGACTGGCGTAGAAGATTCTCCAGTATCGACATCGTATTTTTGTTTGGTTCTAGTTTCAGCCCTAATTTGTCGCGGAGAAAGACTATGCATGGTATCTACAATTGCATGGGCAGATTTCCCCTGCTTTTTTGGTGATTTTGGTGATATAACACCAAAATCAAAAGAGGGTATATCAGATTCTCTAGCTTTTTTAGGACTATGTTTAGAAGGTTTGTTCTTCTTTATTGAGGAAATTTTAGCTGAAGTAAAATGGGTGTATCAACTTTGTTGAAGAAATGTCTTCAATTTTTCGTGAATGTAGACGAACAATTTTTGATTGATATTTAATGGTGGGTAACGGAAGTTTCTGTGGTTCTAGAAGAGGGAAAATGGGTAAGAGGAACGTGTGTCTGAGTAAAACGTGGGGTGAGGATGAGGGTTTAGGAGAGAGAAACGTGGGAGGGGTGGGATATACGGTACCTTTAATTAAGGAGGTAAAAATGTAGCATTAATTATACCGTTAATACTTTTTATGGTATAGAATTAATAGGTATACTAAATGTAATTAAATCAAACCTTAAATATGGAGGATAATAAGGTTTCCTAGTGATGGATAAAAAATAAACACCACCTTACTTAGTGGCTACCACACGCCATTTTTACTCAACCATACTTGGCTGGACTGGGCTAAAAAGCTGTATATGGGCTCCAAATATTTTAATCCAATCCTATTAAATCACGGGCCGAGTTTCGACCCCATGAGAAAATCCCAGAAGAATACAACATTGAAAAGCCCTAAACCAAAAGAGAGGATTGTATAAATTTCTTTGCAAATCACGCACTCTAGACGTAAAAGTATTTTCTTTCTATCTCACTGTTTCAATTTCAATGGCATCGGAACAGACAAATGAGCAGCATTTGATATGTATCCGTGGTGTTACTAATCGGGAGAATCTTTGGTATTGTATTGATTTGGTAAAGTCCTTGTCGCATAAAATATTTCTGGTTGCCCGAATGGATTCCGATTCGGAAACGGGAGGAGAATGGACTGTTGTGGGTGACTACATTTACTGGGCTGGTGGAATCCTCAACCTTAAATTCTCTCCCCCGCCGAGACCTTACATGTTCTCTCCCCGTCCGCCGAGACCTTACTCGTCTTTGGAATTGAAGAGATACAAAATCAAAAGCTCCAACCCGTCCGTCTGGGAAACCGTATCTTTTTCCAAAAAGCTTCATCGGCACGAAGCCCGTGTCTTTGCTGACGGTGATACGATCTATGTTCTGGGGGGCAACAGGTTTTGATATGAAGGCTTTGAGGATGAAGGGAGGTACTGCGGTGAAGCTTATAACATCAACACCAAAAAGTGGGAGCTGGTTGCATTAAATGTCCAGGATTTTTCTTTTTTTACTTGTGGTACGACCGCACTCGTGAAAGAGAAAGGTGAGACGAAGGTTGTATGTTACGCTGCCGATATGGGTTATTTGCTATTTTACAATGTCCGTACGGATGATTTCGAATTTGAAGTTCATCCCCACTTATGTTTAGGAGCCCCAAGCTTCCCTTATTTGGAGGCTGGGCTTGATAAGGATGACCTTAGCATACTACTGGATGTGTTGAACAATGCTCGGGCTGTTGTAAGCAACTCAACCCTGTATTGGTTCACCTATAGCTGTAACTTGTTTGGATATGATTTTTCCAAGAAAAGATGGTTTAAATCAGCAAGTCTTAAAGGCAACTTGTGGAAGGAACTTACTCAGGATTTTCAGGATTATTATGATGAGCCGTATCGTGAATTTCCAGTTTTGGTTCACCCGTGTAATGAAAATTTCGTGGTGATTGCTCCTTTAGCCAATCAAAATTTGGGAGTGGCTTCCCTTGTTGTCTCCAAATGCCCAGACTCTTTAGACGTGTCGGTGGAGTTATGCAGCACTTTTTCTGTTGATCCTTATTTCACTCCTATTGATGGGATTGCAATGTGAGTGCACTTTGTTTCTTATTCCTTACCCCTTCTATTTAATTACATAATGAGCATAAATTCGTTATCCAATTTGGCCTAGTTAAAAGTTCTATTATAAACCAAGGTCAAATGCCAAAGAATAGCTGTTGGCCTAGTTGAAAGATCTATTATAAACCAACCAAGGTCAAATGCGAAGAATAGCTGTGATGAAGGAATAGCATTGAAGTGTACAAAGCAAGGTCAATTTATAAGATCTCCGTCAGCATATATATGCCCATTTGATGCGAATAACACATTAGCCTTTTCCAATGCGGATAAAAGACAATAAAATAAATTGGTTAAGTCTTGTTGGTTTTTGAAGCTGTTTCAACTCTAAATATCAGAATCAATGTCCCGTGAGTGAAGTTAATAAATTGGTTAAGTCTTTTATCCATGATGATTGCTTTAAAGATTGACGTTTGAAGATGACTTTAAAAAGGCAGGAAACACTCGAGATAGCTTTCTTTGATTAATAATATACAATGTAGGTGTTGTCACCCTATTCAACCCTAGAAAACATGTTTCCTATGTGCAATAGATGCAACATGTGCGGTAAGGGAGGTGGATGATGCAAATCATTTGTTTTTGCATTGTCATTAATAGCCTGGTTGGTTGTGCTTCTAAAATTTGCTTATTTTGGAAGTGCTTTTAAAATAAAAAGTACTTTTGAAAAGTAATTTTGAGCAGTAATTAGTGTTTGCCAAGCTTTTAAAAAGTGTGGTTTTCTCAAAACTACTTTCAAAGTTCTTTTTAGGGAGAGGCTACTTTTTTTGCTTTTCAGAACTATGCTTTTGCGTCTAATCAGAAGCACTTTTTCCCTGCTAAAAGCTTGGCCAAACATCTTAACCCGGGAATAAAGTAGATTTGACAAAGAAAAAAAGAAGCACTTTTGACCAAAAAGAAAACCGGCCACACAAGCTATAAGTTACCCGATTAAGGGAGATGTTCCTCAAGTTGGATACCAAAGTGGTCGTCTCTTTGAAAGAAGCTTTAGTATCTATTCAGGAAGCAAAATCGACATACACAAGTAGAGGTGTGCGTAGTTCCATCTTGCTCTCACTTGGTGGATTTGGAGACAAAAATATAGTTGTACGAAATGAAGAATACAATTTTTTGTTTTTAAATAGCTTTCTGGTGCAATATGGAATATGATATTGACATGTTAGTTGACTTTCTTAGGTCTCGTCCGAAAAGTCAAACTAAACTACAAAACATCAAGTGGACAGATAGAATGGAAGAACAAATAGCTCTGAATTCGTCTAGTGTGCCAATATTATTTCCTTTATGCTATACGTAGTCTGCACCCACTTGGTGCTGTCTTTAAGGAGCTAATAAAATGTTTTAACCATAAAAAAATAAAAATCTTGAAGGTTAAAAGCACAGACGTGTCACTTTATTAGCATTTTGATGTAAACATTTGAAGGTATATGATGCATACAGTTTGATAGAATTCAATGTTCCAGTGGAATGATATGATATATAAGATGTTCTAACACCCTGCTCATAAAAAAAAAACAAAGCAGTTTCCCCTAGTTGTTTTCCTCGAGGTAATAACAATTATCTGTCGTAGCTTAGATGTGTTAGAACTGTCAATTTTTTTTTGGCCCTGCAACTGTTTCATGTAAAAGTTAAAAATTAGCTGTTTAAATTTAGTTTGCAATTGCATGTTTGGATTTGGTTGAAGAACTCCTAACAGTAAACTTGAGCGGGAAGATACACTTTTGGTGATTGCTTTATCCCTTTGTTAATATATATAACAATGAACTTGAGTGGGTGCTTTTATTTTGGGTATACTTGTAAGAAAGGCTTTGATTATAGTTCTGACTTCCTATAGAAACCAGAAAAAGGCAAATTAGTAGGAACAGTCTCTTTTGATTCCAGATGTTTGGAGCAGAAAAAAAAAAAGAAACTCTCTTCCACCCTGTTTGTTCTTTTTTTCATGCCAGATTCCTCTGAGTTTTGACGTGGTGATCTTTTTTACATAGTGTTAAAGGTTGAAGAATATTCTGTCAAATACTATGCATGGACAACGCAATTCGGCAATGGGGAACTAATGGTTAGATGCTCTTTTCAATTATCAATTTTGGCTGTTTATTTTGAGAATAAACTTGATGTTGCGGTGTTCCTTCCCTTTCTTCATGAAGTTAAATATGAAACAATTTTGAAGTGCATGCATTTGAAGAAAATTCTTTGCAGACCTGCAAGTTAGCATTTCTTGGTTTTCTTCAGCAGTTGAGATCTCTTTGTTTTCTGGCTTTTGGCTGGGTTTGGGAGGTTCATCTACTCGCTGGAGTTGATATTTTGGTTACTTTGTGCTCTGAAGTTGCAGTGAACTTGTAAAAAAAAGAAATAAATGTGTTTTGCAACTGTAGAAAAAAAAACTTGTTGCATTGAACTTCTCTCTGGTACTTACCCCTCCCCCCCCTCCCAACCCCCAACACACACACAGCAAAAAAATGTAAGGTCTGTCTTTTCTAAGTTCCTGAAATATCATTGTGGAAATTTTGAAACATGCATATGCCCGTGAATAAGGAGAGATGCAATGTGACTTTTTTGATGTCCTACTTTCTCTTATCAACGTTTTTACTATTATTTGTTGTGCTTGCTGCAGGTTAAGGGAAATTTCTTTTCAAGATATTTTTTTCTAACTTATTTTGTGGTTGCATTGCAGGTATACTCTATTTTTAAAAATTATTAATTTGGTAGCCAGCTCACAAAAAATCCGCACTAATATGATCATTCTACCCCTGAAAAAACATATATAAAACACTTTATGATTTGAATCACGCTCAAAATACTTCACTGATCCTCCTCCATCACTCCGTCTCTTCTTAGATCTCTCTAAAACCAAAAATTTGAACCAGACTCAAATTCAGAAATTCAAATTGTAAGTTTTCGAAACTGATTGATGTTCATGATACCTGAGATTTTCAATGACGAAGTTTTGGACTGCATAACACGATATAGTTTTTTTTCTAAAATATGCTTAACTCTAATAAGTTTTTGCTGAATGTGCTTTTATTTGCTAAACTTCACCACTAATAATATGCTTAAGTTATGTCCTGCATTATATAATTTTTTGATGAGTTTTTCCAAAGACTTTAGTTGATTTTCTAAGCACTTCAGCATAATTGTCCTCTAATTAAAGTTTTTAATAAGTTTTTGCTAAAGTTTTTGGTTTATTTGCTAAACAAGGTGAATTTTTTGCCTTATTTGCTTAACAAGATGAAATTTTTGTTTTTTTTTGGCTAAATTTCAGCACTAATAATATGCTTAAGTTATGTACTGCGTTCTATAATTTTTTGATGAGTTTTTTCAAAAACTTCAGCATATATGCTGATGTTGTTAAGTTCATTATCCAAACACTTCAGCATAAATGCTGAAGTTTTTCTTTAATTAAGGTATTTTTTGACTTTATAGAAAAACATTCAAAGAAAACTTAAGCATCTTGTGCTGAAGTTTTTTAATTCATTTGCTAATACTTCAGCTCTTCAGATGCTGAAGTTTTCTCCTGGATACAATAGTTTTGTCATGACCTTTTCCAAAAACCTCAGCACAATATGCTGTAGTTTTTTAGTTCATTTGCTAATACTTCAGCTCCGCAGATGCTGAAGTTTTCTCCTGGATACAATAGTTTTGTCATGACCTTTTCAAAAAACCTCAGCACAATATGCTGAAGTTTTTTAGTTCATTTTCTAATACTTCAGCACTGAATGTGCTGAAGTTTTTCTCCTGGATACAATAGTTTTGTTATGACCTTTTCCAAAAACCTCAGCACAATATGCTGAAGTTTTTTAGTTTATTTTCTAATACTTCAGCACTGAATGTGCTGAAGTTTTTCTCCTGTGCTATGTAATTTTCTCCTGCATGCTAAAGTTAAATTTAGTTTGTGCTTAACTTTTGTCCTACATTAATCAGATTTTTCATGATCTTTGTTCTATTGTACATTTGCTCAAACTTCAGCTTTTTTTCATAATTAAATTCTTATCCTAATACTTAACACTAAACATGCTTCTCTAGGATGAATTCAATTTGCGTTGTACTTAATTTTAATGGGAGGTGGACTACTGACTTCAAATACTTGGATCATGATACAAAGCTTGTTCTTATTAATAAACAAGTATCATTCAATTCTTTCCTGAAAAAAATTAGTGAAGTTACAAATATTGATTCAAGCAGATATTCCGTAAAGATATGGTTTGATATCAAACTAAATACAAGCAAATGTATGCTTGTAACTTCAGATGAAGAACTCAGTACTTGAATACATTTGCTCACAACTGATTCAGTCTACAAGAATTGTCATTTTGTCGTCGAGAAAATACAACGTTCTGCAACATTCAACCAATCTCTTGACAGTATAGCAGCTTTAGAACAATTTGGTGATTATCAACATGATCTAGGGCAGCCAACAGTGGTAGTAGACAACGAGCAACAACTTTCTAACATTACATCTGCTTCAGAATATAGAATGCTACATCACCCCCTCCTCCAATAAATTTATACCAGTTTGTAAATGAGTAAGAAGAAGAAGGGCATCTAATAATGCAAATTGACAACCAACACACAATCCAACAAAATTTTTTGTTACCTTCTGCAATGATAAGTAACAACAAAGATGAAGAAAATATGGAATTAATACCGGTAACATCAGATACAATTAATGAAATTGCTGAAACTTCTAGTGCCTCTAAGAAATCAAGAAAAAGAGTGAGGGAAAAGCTGAAACAATCTCCACCATGTAAAATACTTAGGCATGATGCATTTCCTGAGGAAGTAAGAGTAGGATCAATTTTTTAGAACAAGGAAAATATGACTAAACTTTTCTACAGCTTGGAGATAAACCAAAAGGTTGAATTCACAGCTGTTAGATCATGTTCAAAGAGATATGAGCTGAAATTCATTGAGGAGCAATGTGGTTGGATTGTGCGTGCTACCAGAATAAAAAATTCCTCGCTTTTCAGGGTGATAAAATATCATAACAACCATGAATGCTCAGTTGATGCAAGAAAATCAGATCAGAAGCATGCTACATCAAATTTTATAAGTGAACAAATTTTAGAACAAGTTCGANCTTGGAGATAACCCAAAAGGTTGAATTCACAGCTGTTAGATCATGTTCAAAGAGATATGAGCTGAAATTCATTGAGGAGCAATGTGGTTGGATTGTGCGTGCTACCAGAATAAAAAATTCCACACTTTTCAGGGTGATAAAATATCATAACAACCATGAATGCTCAGTTGATGCAAGAAAATCAGATCAGAAGCATGCTACATCAAATTTTATAAGTGAACAAATTTTAGAACATGTTCGAGACAAAAAGATAGAGGTTACACCAGCCTTTGTAGAAAATGAAATGAAAAAGAAATTTGGAATTGACATTGGATATCACAAGGCATGGCGTGCTATTCAAAAAGCTATTGCTTGCATAAGGGGAACACCGGAAGAGAACTACCAGATTCTTCCTTCATACCTACACATGATGGTGCATAGAAACCCAGGAACGTACACAAGCATAAAAAGAGATGATCAGAATCGGTAAGCAAAACAAATACCAACCATCAGCCTGAAGTTAAACTTCACACCTTATGATTTGTTTTTTTGTGTTTCACTATACAGGTTTTGTTACATGTTCTTTGCTCCAGTAGCATCAATAGCTGGTTGGTCCTACTATAGACATGTTATTGCAGTAGACGCAACGTTTTTAAAGTCAAAATATTGTGGCGTTCTATTTGTTGATGTATCAAAGGATGCAAACAATCAAATATTTCCTCTATCTTTTGGTGTAGCAGAATCAGAAAACAATGAGGCATACATTTGGTTCTTTGGAGAAATGAGAAAAGCAATTCAAGTCCGTCATGAACTGGTTTTCTTGTCATATAGAAACCAGTCGATTGCAAATGGGATTAGAAAAGTTTATCCTGAAGCTTACAATGGTATCTGCCTCTATTACTTTGAGAAAAATTTAAAGTAAAGATACGCAAAAGCCATGGTAATAAATCTTTTTCAAAGCGCTGCAAGGTCATACAAACGTGAAGATTTTAATAAGTTAATGTCCCAACTCAAAAGTGTTGACAAGAAAATATACAATTACATAATGGAAGAGCCTCCAGAAATATGGGCTCGATCGTGGTTCCCACGGTGACGTTATGATATGCTGACAACAAACATTGTAGAATCAATGAATTCCATGTTACTAAAAGTGAGAGAAATGCCTATTTTAAGAATGTTAGATTACATCCAAGAAAAGTTGGGAGAGTGGTTTTACGAACGGAGGAAAAAAGCAAATGAAACTTTTTACAAAGTATCAATATGGGCAGAAGAAGAGATGACTAAGAAGATGGACTTGGCTTGCAAAATGATTGTGAGTATATTTATTAACTTCAGGATTTACTTTCAGCATGTTTTCTCTATAGCATAATCACTTCTGCTTTTTATATCTGGTACAGTGATTTACTGCTTACATATAAAAAACTTCATACTAGCTGAAGTTTTGTCCCTAGATTCTATAGTTTTGTCGTCATGAGCTTTTTGTAAAAACTTCAGCACCCATCATGCTGAAGTTATGAGCTTTATGAAAAACTTTAACAGAAGATGCTGAAGTTAATTCGCTCACTTGTAAAAACTTCAGCACACCATGTGCTGAAGTTTTGTCCTGGTTTCTATAGTTTCGTAGTCATGATCTTTTTGAAAAACTTCAGCATAATTACTTCTGCCTTTTATATCTACTGCAGTGATTTACTGCTTACATATAAAAAACTTCATACTTTTTCTTTTTGAATCAATAATACACTAATATTTTCTATTCCTTCTTAGGTGTTCAACCTTGATTCAATGTTGTTTAGAATAAATAGTGAAGGAATCGAATTCATTGTGGACTTAAAAAGGAGAACTTGTGACTGCTTGGAATTTCAACTTGATGAATTGCCCTGTCCACATGCAATTGCTGCTATTAATAAGAGGTATTTGCAAAAATCTGATTACTGCTCAAATTGGTATTCAAAGGAAACATTGTTCAAAACATATGAAGGACATGTGAATACTATGGGAGATAAAAAATCATGGGATATTCCACCAAATGTACAATCTGAGATCACAAAACCTACCGATGTGGAGATTTTAGAAGGAAGAAGACAAAAGAAGAGGCATATGCCAGCGACTGAATCAGTACCATGGAAGTCTACCAAATGCAGTCGATGTAAACAAATTGGGCATAATAGAACAACTTGCTTATCTTCTCCAGCACCTCATCCATATT
>ML385856.1:4420-14953 GCA_005239525.1 Nicotiana knightiana | reverse complement strand
TCATGAGCTTTATGAAAAACTTCAGCACAAGATGCTGAAGTAAATTAGTTCATTTTTTAATACTTCAGCAACCACAGTGCTGAAGTTGTTATCCCTGGATTCGATAGTTTTTTAATATCCTATGCTGCACTTTTTGTCCCTGGATTCTATAGTCAATTAGTTCATTTGAAAAAACTTCAGCATATTGTTTACCTAAGACAAAATAGACAAATGTATTTGATAATGCAAATAGAAGAAAAATTTATAAGACAGAGATCACATTATTCACACAATTCATTTTATTTTCACTACCAAGTACAATCAACAACAACAACAACAACAACAACAACAACAACAACAACAACAAGGAGGATCATCTATTTCGCCCTGGAGTTATATTCTAGTTTACCAGAAATGCTATATCCCCCTTTTTGCTACACAAATGTTGTTTTTGACAAAACTTTACTATGGACGTACATATTTTGATCACTCCCAACTATTGCTGCACAAGATGGAAGCTTTTGCTGTCTGTGGTAGTTTTTACTAGCAGGTAGAAACCAAGATATGTCATTCTGATGTAAAGATAAAAAATCGTTCTCCCAGGGAATGAACGTCTCCATGACTAGAAAATTATAGACATGAGACATATGGGAATGAAGAGGAGTAGGTGCTACTGATGGAGAGTCATCTTAGGTTCGAAGATCTCCCAGGGGAATGAATATTTCCATGACTAGAAAATAGGAGACATGACACATTCCTTTCTTCTGCTGAACAACCTTCTCAAATGAGCTTTNCTTCTGCTGGACAACCTTCTCAAATGAGCTTGGATAACCTTGACAACTACGTTCAAGGTTAATCCTGTGCTGGAATAATTCATCGACAATAAACTTTGGTCTGATTCTTTCCCAATCAGCCTTTATTTGATCCCACTTTTGCATAAGGTTACACATTGGTACGTTATTGTTCCAATCAGACTTCAAACTATCCCACTTCTGCAAAATTTCTTCCATTGAAAGCTTCCTACTTCCACTTGCAACAGACATTCTTTCTTCTAAAAAAGATGAAAGACCAAGGATGAATATAAATTTAAAGAAATATAATAGAAGTCTAAGGATAGCTATGAAATTTTTCAAGTGAAGAGATTATTAATATAGCCAAAGAGTGCACCTAATCAATTTATTATGTATAAATGTAAAAGTAACTTTTCAGGTCTGTTTTACTATTTTACGTTCAGAGAAATTCAATGTAAACAAATAAGT
The DNA here is from genome assembly GCA_005239525.1 of Nicotiana knightiana. Classification (NCBI taxonomy): domain Eukaryota; kingdom Viridiplantae; phylum Streptophyta; class Magnoliopsida; order Solanales; family Solanaceae; genus Nicotiana; species Nicotiana knightiana. Next base: position 13,715 of record ML385856.1, on the reverse strand, counting down.
AGGTGGTAAAACAAGTAAGTGGTAAATGTTACTTCAGCCTGTCCACAGTTTTTGTACAATAATAAAATAACTTCAGCCTCATAAATTTTCAGACAATAAATGTAAATGTAAGATAAGTAGGTGATAAAAGAGAAAAACTAGCTATTAAATGCTAAAAAGATAAGTATTAATTTAAAAAAAACATGTTGAAGTTTAGTCGTCATGAGCTTTATGAAAAACTTCAGCATTTTATGCTGAAGTAAATTAGTTCATTTGTAAACACTTCAGCATGTAATGTGCTAAAGTTTATATCACTGGATTCTATAGTTTAGTCGTCATGAGCTTTATGAAAAACTTCAGCACAAGATGCTGAAGTAAATTAGTTCATTTTTAAATACTTCAGCTACAATTGTGCTGAAGTTTTTATCCCTGGATTCGATAGTTTATATAGCTAAAGAGTGCATCTAATCAATTTAATATCTATAAATGTAAAAGTAAATTTTCAGGTCTATTTAATGATTTACGNTTCAGCACAAGATGCTGAAGTCAATTAGTTCATTTGTAAAATCTTCAGCACCTCATATGCTGAAGTTTTGTCCTTAATTCTATAGTTTTGTCATGAGCTTTTTTTAAAACTTCAGCACAAGAAGCTGAAGTTAATCAGTTCATTTGTAAAAACTTCAGCTCTCTATATGCTGAAGTTTTCTCCTGTATACAATAGTTTATCAGAAAAAACTTTTTGAAAAACCTTTAGCACAAGACAAGCTGAAGTTTTTTAGTAATGGTTGTAAAAACTTCAGCACAATACAAACTGAAGTTTTTTTACTGAATTCATTAGTTTACTTCATGTTGAAGTTTAGCATGCTGAATTTCATCAAAAATATACTAAAAATTTATGATAAAAGATATTAGATTTCACTTATATCCTTTAAAAAAAATAAAAAATTTGCTTTTCATTTACAAGTTATACTCTATTAAAAAGATTCACACAGAGTATCTTTATATTCTCCATAGTCATCTCCTAATTTCTCTTCTGGAGTATCATAGCCGCTTTCCTTTTTCCACATTGCATGAGCCCACAAATTTGCAGCCAATTCTCTCCTGTATGTAAGAGCCTGACTTTGATTTAAATTAAAGACATCTTCTCTTTTCAAGCGCATGTCCATGAACTTAAGAGTATATATACCACAATCAACACTACAAAAACACGTGAAACAAGAATTGAAGAATAGTTAACACAAGAAGAAAAAGTAATAAACATAAGATGAATCGTTAAAAGATATGCCAAACACGTACTTGTTACCCTGTAGGGGTGTCTTCATCCGCATAATTTAAAATTTATCCACACAATTTTCTGCCCAACTCTTATTGTGTGATGCAAAGTCCAAGCATTTGAGACAGTGTGGGATCAACCGGGCATAAATTTTGACATGTTTAAACGCACTTTCTTATGGTTGATTTTTTTAAGGAATGATACGCATATATAATTTTCTCTTTAAAGCTCAAGATTCCAAAAAAGTAGTGCGTTGATGTCCGCTTCCCTGTTGGCGGAAGTCGAAATGGAAAAAGTACTTTTTCAGCACATGCCCATGAGATCCCACATGAGAGGTCAGTGCCTCTTACGTAGTTGGCCATCATTTCACCAGTTGATTGATCATCAATCCAAGTATACTCTGTAAGTTCCTGAAACACCACTTCCTCTTCTTCTTTAGATGTCCTCTTTCTCTTTGATTTACTTTTTGACTTTTCTCTCATTTTTAAATTTTTTTTCTTTTCGTCATCTGTAGAGTGAACAGTACCTAGCTTAGTCATGTACTGATCAAAAAGTAAATCTGTTATTGCACATCTTGATTTTGAATAACTTGGAAGGTGATAACAATATTTTTTTCGCAAGTAATATATGCCCACTTCAATATGCTGCAATAGAACAACAACAAAAGAAAATTATAAGTATGAATTCAGCATATAAGTATGAAAATTTTGAAAAAATGCATTACAACTAGAAACTACAAACTGCATGACAAAAACTTAAGCATATTGAGTTTTAAGTTTTAGGAAATAATCTAAAAAAGCTGCAGCATGTTTGATTTAAAAAGTTTAGAAAAAAAAAATAGAGACTGCATGTCAAAACTTCAGCATAAATGCTGAAGTTGTTTAGTTCATTTTCCAAAACTTCAGCATAAACAAGCTGAAGTTTTAGTTTTAATTGCTAAACTTCAGCACTAAAAATATGCTTAAGTTATGTCCTGCTTTCTATACTATAAAAATAAGCTGAAGTTATGCCCTGCTTTCTATATTATAAAAATAACCTGAGATTTTGAGAAATACAGTTGAAAACTAAATCAAAAAACAAACTTAATAACTTACTTCATCCGAAAAATCAAAGTTAGGATCCACAAGCTCGGTAAAGAATGACTTTGGAATGGGCATTCTAGCTAATCTGAATGGATTGGAATTTTATTCACTATCATCCTTCTTCAACCAGTCATTAAATTTTCCAATAATTTCACTGTCTCGACTAATATAATGGAAGGGACACCTTCGTGTAGTCTTTCCTTCTTTCCAATCTTTCCCCCTTCGCTTTTGTTTAGGAACAACATAAGGAGATTTCAACCAAATACTCTCCAAACGAATCCTTTTCTCTTTTTTAACTGTTTTTTCTTTTTGGTTGCTCTTCGTGTTGTTCTGTCACAACTAACTACTGCATTTCAGCAGCAGGGGAAGATTCCACATCCATGCTAGCACCTACTTCACCAACTCCCTTATGTTGGGTTACAACTAACTGATGCTGTTCAGCAGCAGGGGGGAATTCCATAGTCCCTTCTGTACTACCCATTGAAAATGAACATATGTTGAAGTTGGGAATATCACTGGTGTCCCTCATAACATTAGGAGACATGGAAATCTTCCTTCTTTTAGGATTTGGAAGAAGTTGTGATGCATCAGATGATATCTGCAAAAGCAAGGAAAATATATACATAAATACAACTGATACAAAACACACATTAGGCAAAACAAAACAACTTGTAATCGAATTGCAGAAAATAACTACATGGTCTAAGTGCACAGATGGTGTTTGATCCACTTCCGCTAGCGTTAAATATGCCTATATCTTCATGCAAAAAAAAATAATTTAAATAATACTGACTAAATTTTATAAAATAATACAAACACAATTCACACTTGTTTGTGAGCCAACAAGTGTGAATAGATGTATTTCTCCTTTTTCATATAGCCGAAGAATCTCACCAATTTCTTTTGAAGCTGCATCTAATCCTTCTAAATAATAATGAAAAAACATACAAAAAAAAAGTATTTAAATTTCAAACTGTAAAAAATATACTTGGATCAAATTTAATAAATTCATGATCTATAGAATACCTTGACATTTTTCTTGCACTGTGGTTTCCTGCACGATTTTGTCGATATCAGCAGCTCCAGGTTCATCCACTTGTGTAGCAACATCAAGGAGCATTTGAGTATTCTCTGAAAGAATTTTATCAACTCTATCTTCATTAAATTCAGCATCATCAGAGAGTTTTTCAGTTGATTAACTTGCACTGCATGTTCATAAAGAGGGGGGGGGGACAGATAAATGACCTATATATATGTCACGCCCCGAAATCCCACCATCGGACCGTGATGGCGTCTAACGTTGAACCCGCTAGACAAGCCAACGTGTACAGTTAAACTAGCATAATAACCTCAATTTAACAGAATAAGCTAAAACAATTCACAACTTAATAGCGGAAATAAATATGGTTTCAAGGCTAAGTAATGACAACATAATACAACGGCGCATAAATTTCCCAAAACCCGGAGTTACAAACTCACGAACTGTCTACAAGAGTGCTAGATACAAAGTCTGAAAAGAAATACGTGACTGTCTCTGAAACTAGAGGAAAAATAAGACAGAAACGAAGACATAGGGATGGGAGAGACGCCAAGGCCCACGAGTGCCAGCGAGTATACCTTGAAGCCTCTAGGATAAGCTGAAAGACACTCCCACTAATGATGTCCTCTGGGTCCGGCTGCGTAATCTGCACAACATAAAGAAGTGCAGGTGTAGCATCAGTACAACTGACCCCATGTACTGGTAAGTGCCTAGCCTAACCTCGACGAAGTAGTGACGAGGCTGGAACCAGACTACCAAATAAACCTGTGCAGTTCGAATAAGTATATATATATATATATATATATATATATATATATATATATATACACAACGGAAATGAAAAACAGGGAGAAAACAATCAATAAAAGAATGGGAACATGCTGTGGGGAGGTAACAGTTTCATATAAGAAATCCCAAATAAGGAAAAGAACAACAAGGCCAGAATATCAATAAGGATCAGCAATCACAAACTTGCACGACATCACCCTTCGTGTTTTTACCCTCGTCCTCGCTATGCAATGTATAATCTAATCAATGTAATCATGGCACGGCATCACCCTTCGTGCTTTTACTCTCGTCCTCACTATGAAATGTATAATGTAATCAATATAAATCATGGCACGGCATCACCCTTCGTGCTTTTACTCTCGTCCTCACTATGAAATGTATAATGTAATCAATATAAATCATGGCACGGCATCACCCTTCGTGCTTTTACTCTCGTCCTCACTATGAAATGTATAATGTAATCAATATAAATCATGGCACGGCATCACCCTTCGTGCTTTTACTCTCTTTCCTCACAGTATAATCAATGAATATCGGTACGGAATGGAACATCGTACAACACGGCATCACCCTTCGTGCTTTACACACTTTCCTCACAATATCAAACAATGCACGACATCACCCTTCGTGATTTAACACTCTTCCTCACCCAAACAACAATCACAAACAAGGGCAAGGGAATAAACAGAATAGAAATAAAAATCTCGGTAAGGGAACAATAACAGTAATCTCAACATCCCAGCAAGGGAGACAATCACTAAAGCAACAATAACCCGGCGAGGGTATATATATATATATTAGTAACTCTTTCTCTTTCTTTCACTTTCATTTCATAATTTACTCTATTACTTGAGCCAATGCTCCAAAGGATTCAATTATCTCATATATCTTCACCATTTGTGTTACAATTTGAGCCAATGCTCCAAAGGATTCAATTATCTCATATATTTCACCATTTGTGTTACAATTTGAGCCAATGCTCCAAATAATTCAATTATCTCATATATTTCACCATTTGTGTTACAATTTGAGCCAATGCTCCAAAGGAGTTTAAAATTAACAATTCCCTTCACATGCTCTTTACAACATATAGAAATCATCAATTAAGTATGGAAGTTACTACAAAATCAGAATATTTGCAATATAAAGACTCACGGTCATGCTAGATGTCACGACCCCAGTTCGCCCTCCGTGAACATGTCGTGACGGCACCTAGTCCCTATAACTAGGTAAGGCTAGCAATGCAAAATATCAACATAACCTGCGGAATAATTAATTAAAAATGGAATAATCTAAAAGAAAGACTGTAAATAAATGCCACTTGGCATATACAACCCAAAATAATACGGAAGTCTACGATATCACCCCAAAACCCGGAAACTCACGGGAACCACAGGCTAACAGAATATAATACACTGCTTTAACTCCAGAATGTCTACACAACTGTAAGGAAGGATAAACTTTTCACGAAAGCTGGAATAAGATAGAGACTCCTGGTCTGCGGACGCAGCAGATGTACCTCGAAGTCTCTGCTGTATCTCTCAACCTCGGGGATAGTGCGTCTGAGTGGAGGTACCTGGATCTGCACATGAAAAATATGCGCAGGAAAGGGCATGAGTACACCACAGCGGTACTCAGTAAGTGCCAAGCCTAACCTCGGTCGGGTAGTGACGAGGAAGGTCAGGGCCCTACTGAGGTCAAACAATATAATAGGGATTTACAGTATGAAAACAGACAGTAATAATGAATACAGCAGTGAAGTAAGTCAGGTCAACAAGGCAATAAGAAAACACAAGAACAGAGTAAACACGTAGTACGAACAGCGCAATAACCATGGTAACAATTAGGATCTCCCAGGATACCGTCCTGCAGTCCTTTTCTCAACTGTCTAGTGGATCTCCCGGGATACCGTCCTGTAGTCCATCATATGTATAACCGAAGGATCATCATCTGTGCAGGGGGATCTCCCGAGATAACGTCCCGTAGTCCCAAAGTAAATATGCAGGGGGATCTCCCGGGATAAAGTCCCGTAGTCCCAAAGTAAATGTGCAGGGGGATCTCCCGGGATAACGTCCCGTAGTCCCAAAGTAAATGTGCCGGGGGATCTCCCGGAATAACGTCCCGTAGTCCCAAAGTAAATGTGCAGGGGGATCTCCCGGGATAACGTCCCATAGCCCCAAAGTAAATATGCAGGGGGATCTCCCGGGATAACGTCCCGTAGTCCCAAAGTAAATATGCAGGGGGATCTCCCGGGATAACGTCCCGTAGTCCCAAAGTAAATATGCAGGGGGATCTCCCGAGATATCTCCCGGGATAACGTCCCGTAGTCCCAAAGTAAATATGCAAGGGAATCTCTCGGGATGACGTCCCGTAGTCCCAAAGTAAATACACAGCCACAACAAGAAGACGTTCAGAATTAGAGTGCAAAAATACAAGGTAACAAGTAATTCTAGTCTAATAGGCTTCATTTAGTGCAATTAAGGCAATTTAAGCAAATAAGCAGTTCAGGGCAGCTAGACATGATTTTCTAAGCTAACATAGACTATAGTTGCAATTAGAATAAAACAGGTAAGAAAGAAACTCAGGCCAAATATTTAAAGTAAAACCGGATTTTCAACAATTAGCACAAGTACGCGCTCGTCACCTCACGTACAAGGCATTCAATTACCAAATATCACATCCTAAGGGGTAAGATCCCCTACAAAAGTAGACAAGCCACTTACCTCGAACCGGCTCAAAATCAACTCGAAACCACACGTTTGCCACGAGTATCCGACTCCAAATGGCCCAAATCTATACAATTCAATTACATATCGTAAATAACATCTCATGCAACTGATTTTTACTGTTTAATTCAAGCTAAGGCGCGAAATTAGGTAAAATGACCAAAACGCCCCTCGGGCCCACGTCTCGGAATCGGGTAAAAGTTATATTTTCTGGACACCCATTCACTCACGGACTCATTCAACCAGAAAAAATTGAAATCCGATGCCAAAAACCCCATAAACTTTTTAGAATTTCGGGTTGGGAAAAATCTCATCACTTTCCTATGGTTTTCCCCCCATTTTTGATAATTAAACTAAAGAAAACAACGGGAATTAATGGGCTAACAATGAATTAGGATTAGAAAATGTTACCTATGATCCTTCTCTTCAAAACCCACAGAAAATAGCCAATTCTTTAGCCCTTACCCGATTTTTAGAATAATGAGATGAACTCTCGGATTTTTGGAATAAAACACACAGGGAAATCCCACCTGCGGGATCGATCACCGCACCTGCGAAAAAAGCATCGTAGGTGCGAAAATCACTTAAGTTACACTGGGGCCGCACCTGCGGTCGTTTGGTTGCGCCTGCGGTCCCGCACCTGCGGAACCCAGGTCGCACCTGCGACCACTGGCCTAATCTCCCCTCTATCGCACCTGCGATCAAGGCCCACGCGCCTGCGAGTCCGCACTTGCGGAAAAACCTTCGCAGGTGCGAAGACACCAGAAGAGGCCTGGTTCAGCAGCATCTAATTCCCAATTTTTCTCTCGTTAAGCATTCGAACAACCCCGAGGCCCCCGGGACCTCAACCAAAACCACCAACCAACCTTAACACCTTATTTGAACTAGGTCGAGCCTTAAAAATACGTCTCATAACATCAAAATCATCGATTATGCATAGGTTCAAGCCTAGGAACTTAAGAAAATTCTAGAATTCACATCCGATGCCGAAACACGTCTAAACTTATCCGAATGACCTCAAATTTTGCACACACATCCCAAATGACATGACGGAACTACTGAAACTTTCGGAATTTCATTCCGACCCTCGGATCAAAAACTCAATATCGGACTGGAAACTCAAAAAATTCAAACTTCGGCATTTCAAGCCTAAATGAGTTACGGACTTCCAAAATACATTCCGAACATGCTCCCAACCCCGAAATCACCTAACGGAGATAACGGAACCATCGGATTTCCATTACGAGGTTGTCTTCACACTGCTCCGACTACGGGCAACTTCCCAACACTTAAGCTCTCATTTAGGGACTAAGTGTCCCAAAACTCTCCGAACCTCAAAACCGAACGTCCCGACAATTTAATTTAGTAGAAATAGAATTGGGGAAAATAGTTAATAGGGGATCGGGGCGTTAGTTCTTAAGACGGCGGACCGGGTCGTCACATCCTCCTACACTTAAAAATTCATTCGTCCTCGAACGAGCATAAAGACATACCTGAAGTAGTGAAAAGATGAGGGTGACTGCTGCGCATAACCTGCTCGGTCTCCCAGGTCGCCTCCTCGGCCGGCTGACCCCGCCACTGAACCTTTACTGAAGCAATGTTCTTCGACCTAAGCTTTCTGACCTGCCTGTCCAATATAGCTACAGGCTCCTCAACATATGATAGATCCTTGTCCAATTGGACTGAGCTGAAATCCAAGACATGAGACGGGTCACCGTGATACCTCCGAAGCATCAAAACATGAAATACCGGATGAACTCCTGCCAAGCTGGGAGGTAAGGCAAGCTCATAAGCAACCTCCCCAACACGCCTCAGTGTCTCGAAAGGGCCAATAAAACTCGGACTCAACTTGCCTTTCTTCCCAACTCTCATAACGCCCTTCATAGGCGAAACCCTAAGCAGAACCCGCCCTCCGACCATATATGAAACATCACGAACCTTCCGGTACGCGTAACTCTTCTGTCTGAATTGGGCTGTACGGAGTCTATCCTGAATCACCTTGACCTTCTCCAATGCATCCTGAACCAACTCTGTGCCCAATAGCATGGCCTCATCCGGCTCAAACCAACCCACCGGAGATCTGCACCTCCTACCATATAAGGCCTCATACAGTGCCATATGAATGCTGGATTGATAACTGTTGTTGTAAGCAAACTCCGCCAATGGCAAGAACTGATCCCAAGACCCTCCAAACTCAATCACACACGCACGGAGCATATCCTCAAGAATCTGAATAGTGTGCTCGGACTGTCCCTCCGTCTGGGGGTGAAATGCTGTGCTCAACTCCACCCTGGTACCTAACTCCTGCTGAACGGCTCTCCAGAACCGTGAAGTGAACTGAGTACCTCTGTCTGAAATAATAGAAACTGGAATACCATGCAGACGAATGATCTCCCGAATATAAATC
>ML385854.1:39027-58503 GCA_005239525.1 Nicotiana knightiana | reverse complement strand
TATATATATATATATATATAATACATGTAGGACTCATTGGAATCATATTCTGAACCATTCGGAGTGACGTAAGGTCGATATTCTTCGTACACGTTATTAGGACTAACTCTTCATCAAGAATATTATAAGAATCAGGAAGTACCAACAACATTGATAACATAAGAATAAGAGAAGCAACCTCAACATCAATTGTTCCATAAGAAGGGAAACAATGTAAGTACTGCTAGCTTCTAAGAGTTGAGTATCTTTGGAAGCTCGTTCATTGCATTATGTATAATCGGAGTCGTGCAAAAGAAGGAAAGGGATAGCCTCACATACCTTGTATATATACTACCCAACCTCAAGCTATGAAAATCACGACTCCTTAATCTACAATAAGAGAAACGACACTATCGTTATCGTGTAAGCATCGTAACTATTATGTATCGACCATAACATATTTTACGATGAAACGGACAATACCTACCCTATATATATGAATTCAAACAAGTCAAAACAATCACCAAACAGCCCAAACAACATCAATAATAATCATATTGAGCCTCCCAAAATAGTCCACACAACCTAATCACTTCATACATAAGACTACCGCCGTAGTAGTGTCAAACGACCCGGAAATGTTACAACGAACAAAAAGACCACCACCCTACATATATATGGTGTTTATACATACACTTCCTCCTCCAAAAATCCACAAAACAATAGTAAAACATGCAACCCAACAGAAACACAAAACAGTCCACAAAACAGTCTGTTGCAATTGAATAACTCGAACTCACGACTTCCGATCACCGTCCCGGGAGTTCTTACAAGTATAGAACGAAGTTCCATGAATTTGTAGCAGAAAAAATGGATTAAATAGAGCAGTAAGATTACCTTACTTTTTGTATAACTCAGCCCTTATGTTGGTTCTTCAAACTCTAGGTTTTACCCCTAATTAGAACTTGAAAGAGAGAGAGAAAATCAATTAGGGTTTGTGGATAATTTTAGGAGGAATCTTGCAGGGGTTTAGGTCTTGTTATTTTTGCTATACAATGAGGGTTATATTTCAATAGATAATAATTTAAATGGGCTCTTTTTTCGACCCAAAATTACCTATTTTTGGGCTCTTATTTAACAAAGTAGGTGACACACCTATTTGTCACCTAGCAGCCTGTGCAGTCTCGCAACAATGCCTATATGTCTCTACTTCGATATCGTATTGATAAACGGTTTAATGCATTGGAAACTGCCTATATGTCTCTACTCCGATATCGTATTGATAAACGGTTTAATGCGTTGGAAACTAGACTCATAGATATTCAATTTGATGAGTATATCACCCCGTAATTCCAAGTAAATTGGGATAAAAGCTTAGTAACATTTGACCTAAAGTTTAAATAAAATTATGAACATAAGTTGCGACACTTTTTGTCGACTTTTGTTTCATAACTCGTTTGACTTCAAGACTTATGATACAGATATTATATGATTCAAATACCTTAAAACACAACCTCTTAAGAATATTAAGAACCCCTAGGTTTACCCAAAAATACGGGTTACAACATCCTTGATTCGTTTAACTTCTAATACTTGTTAATCACCCTTATACACTCGTGTATCATTTAAGACCAATAAGATTAACTTCCTATCATCTCAAAGATAATCTCTTCTCAGATTTACGTCGACTAACTTATGGCATGAACCAACGTACGTGAATATGCATTGTAACACCCTCCCCCCCCCCCCCCCCCTTTAGGAATATTTGTCCTCGAATGTAAGGGTTTATGGGGAGCCTAACTCATCATGGATTCCAACAGAAATTTCCGGCCGAGTTTCCCCTATAAAATGGATACTAGCCAAACTTGCAAGAAGTTAAAACGTATAGTCTCACAAGTCTGTACCAATCATTATGGATATGTACATTATCTTTATATCACCATTTTGTATTATGAAAAAGTATTCTCAAGCTAATACGTACCTCATAGAGCCATTTCACCTTCTGATGTGTCCTGCATCCCCCCAGCATCCTCGTTATCTTGAAACTGGAACAAGTAAGGGTATTTAGACTTCATCTCCTCTTCTGCTTCTTATTTAATTTCTTCCATGTTCTTGTTCCTCCATAACACTTTGACGGAAGCTACATCCTTTGTTCTCAGTTTGCGGACTTGTCGATCTAATATAGCCACTGACACTTCTTCATATGATAGATCCTCTGTAACTTGTACATCTTTGATAGGGACGACCCGATAAGGGTCTCCAATAAATTTCCTCAACATAGATACATGGAATACCGGGTGGACAAATTCCAATTCGGAGGGAAATTCTAACTCATAAGCAACCATCCCAATTCGTCGAAGAATTTTGTATGGACCGAAATACCGCGGACTCAGCTTACCCTTCATCCCAAACGCATAACACCCTTATCGACGAGATCCTTAGGAAAACCCAATCACCAACCTCAAACTCCAGATCACGACGTCGGACATCAGAATAAGACTTTTGCCTGTTTTGCGCTGTCCTCGGCCGCTCTTGTATCAGTTTCACCTTCTCAATGGCTTGGTGAATCAAATCTGGCCCATATAGTTCTGTTTCACCGACTTCGAACCATCCAAGTGGTGATCTATATCTCCTCCCATGTAGTGCCTCGTACGGGGCCGTTTTAATACTAGAATAGTAGCTATTATTGTCGGAAAATTCTATGAGTGGAAGATGGTCATGCCAATTCCCCTTGAAATCTAGAACACATGCTCGTAGCATATATTCAAGTGTCTGAATGGTACGTTCAGCCTGTTCGTCGATTTTTGGATGGAATGCAGTGCTGAGATTCACTTGTGTGCCTAAACCTTTCTGAAAAGACCTCCAAAAGTTAGCAGTAAATTGCACTCCTCGGTCTGATATAATAGATACCGGCACACCATGAAGCCTAACAATCTCCTTGATATACAACTTCGCATAATCTTCAGTTGTGTAAGTTGTCTTAACTGGCAGAAAATGGGCACATTTTGTAAGTCGATCAACTTCACCCACATGGAGTCAAACTTATGATAGGAGCGAGGTAATCCAATAATGAAGTCCATATTAATCACCTCCCATTTCCAAGACGGAATCTCTATATTCTGAAGCAATCCACTGGGTTTCTGATGTTTGATTTTTACTTTTTGACAATTAGGACACTAGGCTACAAATTCTGCAATAGACTTCTTCATGTTATCCCACCAATACTGCTCCTTAACATCATGATACATCTTTGTTGAGCCGGGATGTATGGAATATCGGGATTGATGAATGTCAATCATAATCTTCTCTCTCAACCCTGCCACATCAAGCACACATAACCGGCCCTGGTATCTGAGTGCCCCATCTGCTCCGATCTCAAAAGGAATAATTTTACACTGTTGAATGCTCGATCTCAGTCGTACTAAGGTAGGATATTCATATTGCTGTGCTTTTACCTCAGCTACCAAAGATGATTCTGATGTATTCTGTACAGTTACCCCTCCATCATCAGAGTCTGACAATCTAATTCTCATATTTGCTAGCTGATGAAGCTCTTTAGTCAACCCCTGTCTACCTGCCTCAATGTGTACTAAGCTTCCCATTGACTTACAACTGAGGGCGTCTGCCACAACATTGGCTTTACCGGGATGGTACAATATCTCGACATCATAATCTTTCAGTAATTCAAGCCACCTACGCTGCCTCAAATTCAACTCCTTCTTCTTGAAGATGTATTGCAAACTCATTTTGATCTGTGTAGATGTCAACATGAACGCCGTATAAGTAGTGCCGCCATATCTTCAAAGCATATATTACTGCAGCTAATTCCAAATCATGGGTCGGGTAATTCTTTTCATGCTTCTTCAATTGCATTGATGCATAAGAAATCACCTTCCCATGTTGCATCAATACGCACCCCAAAACTACACCCGAGGCATCACAATATACCACATAACCTTTTGTTCCTTCTGGGAGAGTGAGCACTGGCGCATATGTTAATCGATTCTTTAACTCCTGAAAACTTCGTTCACAAGCTTCAGACCACTGGAACTTAGTAGCTTTCTGTGTTAACTTAGTCAATGGTGATGATATAGAGGAAAACCCTTCTACAAATCGCCTATAATATCCTGCTAGCCCCAGGAAGCTGCGGACTTCTGATGGTGTTGTAGGTCTCGGCCAATTATTTACCGCTTTTGAGTGTCGACACTAATACCCTCATCAGATATCACATGGCCAAGTAATCCTACTGAGTTCTGCCAGAATTCACATTTGGAGAGCTTAACATATAACTTACGATCCTGAAGCGTTTGTAATACTATCCGCAAGAGGCCAGCATGTTCCGCCTCCGAACGAGAATACACCAAAATTTCATCAATGAATACAATCATGAACACATCAAGATAGGGCCTGAATACAGTATTCATGAGATCTATAAAAGTTGTTGGGGCATTTGTTAGCCCGAACGACATCACCAAGAACTCAAAGTGCCCATATCTTGTCCGGAAGGTCGTCTTTGGAATATCCTTCTCCTTAACCCTCACCTAAAGATACCCTGAACATAAGTCAATCTTGGAGAAATACTTGGCACTATGGAGTTGGTCAAACATGTCGTCAATCCTTGGAAGTGGGTACTTGTTCTTTATAGTAAACTTATTCCATTGTTGATAATCAATACACATCCTTAACGACCCGTCTTTCTTTCGCACGAACAGGACTGGCGCACCCCAAGGTGAAGTGCTAGGCCTAATAAAGCCCTTATCCAGCAAGTCCTTCAACTGCGCCTTCAACTCTTGCAACTCTACCGGTGCCATCCTGTATGGAGGAATATATATGGGTTGAGTATCAGGCAACACATCAATGCTAAACTCAATCTCCTTTCCACGAGGAAGGCCTGGGAGTTCATCTGGAAAAATATCTGGAAATTCATTGACCACGGGGATGGATTGTAGAGTAGGCGGCTTCGCCTCCGCATCCCTAACGCGAACGAGATGATAAATGTAACCTTTTGAGATCATCTTCCTTGCCTTAATATAGGAAATAAACCTACCTTTTGGCGTAGCAATGTTCCCTTTCCACTCGATGACGGTTTCATCAGGAAATTGAAACCTAACTATCTTCGTGCGACAATTAACATTTGCATACCATGAGGCTAACCAATCCATTCCCATTATCACATCGAAATCAACCATTTCTAATTCAAATAAATTCGCCAAGGTTTGACGACTACAAATCATCACTGTGCAACCTCTATATAACCTTCTATCAATCATAGAATCTCCTATAGGATTAGATACCGCAAGTGGTGTACTTATCAATTCAGTTTTAACGCCAAACTTATTAGCCACAAAGGGTGTAACATATAATGTAGATCCTGGATCAATCAACGCGTATACATCGTAAGAAAACACAGACAATATACCTGTAAAAACATCCTGAGACGACTCAATATCCTGTCGACCTACTAGAGCATAGGTTCGATTTTGAGCACCACTAGAGCTCGGCACTGCACCTATACCTCTACCACGACCTGTCAACTGCTGAAAACCCGTGCTGGAGGTCGAACTGATGAGGAAGGACAAAGCACTGATCTAGTTTGCTGAGCCATACCACCACCTTCTCTGTTAGGACAATCCCCATCATATGGCCAGGCTGTCCGCAAGAATAGCACGCATCAGAATCTAGATAGTACAGTCCAAAGTGGGCCTTGCCGTACTAATCACAACTGGGTGTTGGGGGTCTTGTCTAACTAGTATCCCTATGATATTGTGATCTTGATGCCCGTGAACTCTAACCTGGACCAGAATAGGTAAATCGATCATACCGAGGCCTCTAAAATTGTGGAGGAGCACTAGCTACAGGTGGTGCTGAACTCCTCGAAGACTGGGGCCTAACACCACCTCTGAAGTCATGAGAATACCCTACAAATCTCGCCCGCTTATGTTGGCCCCTATCCTGCTCCCTATCTGCCCTTTGTTGGCGCTTACGATCCTCTAGGGTCTGGGAATAAGCCTTAATATGGGAAATATCCATGCCCTCCACCAAGGAGGCTGTCATGCACTCATTTATCAGATGTGGTCCCAACCCGTTCACGAACATATGCACCCTATCACTCATTTCGGCCACCATATGGGGAGCATACCTTGCTAAAGAATCAGACTGCATACTATACTCTCGCACACTCATATTACCTTATCTAAGGTTCAAGAACTTATCAGCTCTAGCTCGTCGTATCTTAACTGGCAAATAGCGACGAAGAAAGTCCTCAGAGAGTTCCTTCCACATAACTGGAGGGGCGTTCAGGCCCCTGGATCTCTCCCAAATATCATACCAGAAAACCGCTAAATCTCGTAACCGATAAGAAGCCAACTCTACTGCCTATGTATCTGTAGCATGCATAACTCGTGGTGTACAATAAATCTGGTCAATAAAAGTCTGCGGGTTCTCCTTGGGGTCTGATCTGGTAGAAACTAGAGGGTCTAGATTAATAAAATCATGAACTCTCGTACTATCTGGTTTATCAACAACACCGGTATTCTTCCTCTGAGCTTGAGCAACTACCAAGCTAGTCAATAACTGCACTGCACTCTGCATATCCTAGTCTGTAAGGCCAGACGGAGGAACTGGTGGTGCTGGGTGCCTCCTAATATCCTCTGGATGAGACGAAGTAGATGAGGTATGAGACGGCATCTCACTTTGGCCTGCTCTGGCTTGAGGCACCTGACTGGTGCCCTCTCCCGCAGCTATATCAAGTCGTCTACTAATCGCTTGCTTCCCACTCGAATGCATCGTTGAAAGAAAACAAGGTTAATATTTGATACAAACACTAAAACTCAACTCTACGCACGATCTAGATTCAAGAAGAAGGTAACAACCCTAGATGTCACGTAGTCTCCTGATTATAAATGTGGCACGCTACACATCCATAATCAAAACTCTACTAGACACGGCTCATAGACAACCCCTAGGACAGACTTGCTCTAATACCAATTTTGTCACGACCCAAACTGGAGGATCATGACTAACACCCGGGCCATACTTGCCGAGCACTAACATACATTTTATCTAACCTTCTTTGTTATCTTTTAGGGACGGCAAGATCAATATAAATGGTAGATATGGATCATGAACAATAAATAATGAAATATAATGGCATGAACCTACATCACATGGGATGACAATACTACTAAGAAACTACATATAAGGTACGAGCTACAACACTGCCATGAAAGACTATACAAAACAAATTAGCCAACAAGGCATACCAACTATACATGAGTCAACACCTGTCTATGACCCTCTAAAGGAGCTTAAGTGATACAACATTACCGGAACAGGGCCTCAACATACCCATAATATTTAATAACAAAAATGCATACCAAGACCACGGAACGTCCGGAGAAAGGATCTTGCCAATAACCGCTGAACTGGGAAGCCAACTGTGGTGGGGGAGCTGTGTCTACCTGTCTACCAGGACCTGCAGCACGACATACAGCGTGCACAAATAAAAAGGATGTCAGTACGAATAAAGTACTGAGTATGTGAAGCAGGAAAGCATAAGTATGAATAGTAATGTAAACAGGGATAGAGTACATACAACCTCTAACATCTGGGTACCTCTGAGGGATACCGACATGAACTGCGTGATACATACATATATATACATAAACATCTAAAAAATACGCCTCTGTGGGCAACATCATCATCATATCGTACCTGGCCGTAATAGGCTCGGTAAACGTACCCGGCCACATGGAGCTCGGTAAAACCCAACTGATCGGTGGTTGCACAATAGGTGCCATACCTGGCCGACTATAGCGCGGCAAGGTAGAGTAATATNTATATATATATATATATATATATATATAATGCATGTAGGACTCATTGGAATCATATTATGAACCTTTCGGAGTGACGTAAGGTCAATATTCTCCGTACACGTTATTAGGACTAACTCTTCATCAAGAATCTTATAAGAAAAGAATAAGAGAAGAAACTTCAACATCAATTGTTGCATAAGAAGGGAAACAATGTAAGTACTGCTAGCTTCTAAGAGTAGAGTATCATTTGGAAGCTCGTTCATTTGGTGTTTCTACACACCCTTCCTCCTCCTAAAATCCACAAAACAGTAGTAAAACATGCAGCCCAACAGAAACACAAAACAGTCCGCTACAATTGAATAACTCGAACTCACGGCTTCTGATCACCGTCTCGTGAGTTCTTACAAGTATAGAACGAATTTCAATGAATTTACAGCAGAAAAAATGGATGAAATGGAGCAGTAAGATTACCTTATTTTTTGGGTAACTCAACCCTTATGTTGGTTCTTCAAACTCTAGGTTTTACCCCCTATTAGAACTTGAAAGATTGAGAAAATCAATTAGGGTTTGTGGATAATTTTTGGGAGGACGCTTGCAGGGGTTTAGGTCTGGTTATTTGTGCTATACAATGAAGGTTATATTGCAGGAGATAATACTTTAAATGGGCTCTTTGGCCGACCCGAAATTGCCTATTTTTGGGCTCTCATTTAACCAAGTAGGTGACACACCTACTTGTCACCTAGCAGCCTGTGTAGTCTCGCAACAATGCCTATATGTCTCTACTCCGATGCCGTATTGATAAATGGTTTAATGAGTTTGAAACTAGACTCATAGATATTTAATTTGGTGGGTAGATCACCCCGTAATTTCAAGTAAATTGGGAGAAAAGCTTAGTAACATTTGACCTAAAGTTTAAATAAAATTATAAACATAAGTTGCGACACTTTTTGTCGACTTTTTTCATAACTCGTTTGAATTCAAAACTTATGATACAGATATTATATGATTCAAATAACCTAAAACACAACCTCTTGATAATATGAAGAACCCCTAGGTTTACCCAAAAATACGGGTTACAACATCCTTGATTCGTTTAACTTCTAATACTTGTTAATCACCCTTATACACTCTTGTATCATTTAAGACCAATAGGATTAACTTCCTATCATCTCAAAGATAATCTCTTCTCAGATTTATGTAGACTAACTTATGGCATGAACCATTGTACGTGTATATGGATTGTAACATGGACGGTCGATATGGGATCGTTGGGCAGGTGTTTAAAATTCAAAGAAAAATCAAAGATTAAATGTGAGTCGGTGATTAGATAGATCAATGGTTCAGCTACATGTGTGTTTGTTTTGTAACTGATAAAGGAAGGTGATGTGGCATGATCTCATTGGTTTAATGAGAATGGCATTGATATCCAAGTTGGAAGGGGATGATTTGTTTGGACTAAGTCAATTCCGAATTGGCTTGATATTTGGGCTGGAATTAGTTTAAAAGATAGCCATTGTGTAGTTAATTAAGGAATTGCTTTAAAATTAATTCAATTAAACTTAAATAATTCCTAATAAAATGCAGTAAAATTATAAATATTAAATATACTACTAATTATTGTAATTAATTATTTATAAAATACTTTATTTTCTGATAATTTCAAAACATTTATTGTAAATGATTAAGTACAAATAAATTAGTTTTAGAAAGGATGGTCAAAATTGACTGTCAACATGCTCCACCAACAAACATGCAAAACCAAGAAGGAATACAGGAGGAAGAGGAGGATGAGGACGTCATTTCATACCTAGGGAAGCCATCAGTGGCATTTTCAAGCCTAAACGAGGTAAAAATACTAATATTCAAGGAGATGCTAGATAAGAAATCTATCTTCAACTGTACAGTGACACTTTTCA
Organism: Nicotiana knightiana; assembly: GCA_005239525.1. Taxonomy (NCBI): domain Eukaryota; kingdom Viridiplantae; phylum Streptophyta; class Magnoliopsida; order Solanales; family Solanaceae; genus Nicotiana; species Nicotiana knightiana. Next base: position 48,791 of record ML385854.1, on the reverse strand, counting down.
AGTGCTTACTAGACATAAGACCACCACAGGATCCTACAGTGGAGAAGAATGTAGTGATATTAGTGCCATCTCTAAGGAGAAACATAGGAATTCTGTTGAACGACCACCAAAACAACCATGAATCAACCAAATAACTTTATAATCTGGAATGTAAGGGGTACTAACAATGATAACTTTAGAAGAGATTTTATAGAGCCCATGTATAACCATAGGCCGTGTCTAGTTGCTCTTTTGGAGACAAAATTGGCTGACCACAGACCCATCCTGGAGGTCTTTGACTTCACTGAGATGATTGAAGTCCCTGTTGTTGGCCTACCTGGTGGTTTGGTTATATTGCAGAACCATGACGTGGTAATCGTCAACTCTTTCACTATAAAGGACTAGGAAATACATGACATATTTGAGGTAAAGCCTACTAAACTTACTTGGATTTTTAGGCTATTATGCTAGTAATTATATATTAGTGTTTACCTTTAAAATGATAATTACAATTATATTTAATTTTTTGGTTCTAAAAATATGTGATCTATTTTAATACCAGTTGTTTAGGCAGTAGATGCTAAGAGAGAAGTGAGAAAATGAAATAAAAGCAAAGGGTAACGAGATTATGCAAACCGAGCAGCGGAGAGGCGGGGTCTCGAGGTCGTTCGGGATGGGCCTCGAGGTCGAGTTTAGGAGCTTGACAAGGGGTTGTCAAGAATGATATAACAGTATTGAAGGCCTCGAAGATGGCTTATTTGTGATTAATAACAAGTAACAAATGAAGAACAACTAATGAACACAATAAATGAAAGGCAATTAATCAATGAAACAATTGTAGAGAAAGTTTTTGTTAGAGAGCAGAGGATGTTCTTGTTCTTGTATTCAATATCATATATCTTACAAAGCGACAAGGGTCCTATTTATATATGAAGGTTAATCCCAACATAGTACATGTGTAATTATTACAAAAGAGAGATGGTTGGTGCATCCATTTACTACCACGGTACGGTCTTGTACTATTTTGCGTACTTGGTTAGCTTTAATCACGTGTCTTTTGGGAGGTTCCCGCCTTTTCACGCTGATCTTCGAATTTTTCCCTACCTTGAGGTACATCGACCCCTCGGAATTCTTCCTCGAGGAGTGCACCTTGGGGTTAAACTTCAGATTTTGCTCTAATACAGTCGAGGTCGAGGCTCGGAATGCTGTAGGAGCCTTAAAATCGGGCTTCTCCGGTTTTACCGTATACAGATAGTCCCCGCGTTTCTTGGAATGAAAAGACAAGAAATGATTTGAATTTCACCAAGTTTTTAATGCTTTCATTATCCAGACAGTCATGCCACGTAAGCAACCGATATGAGAGATGCTCAGAAGCCATATATGCACAGTTCTTGAAAAGATTCAAATTTATTACGGCGGTTGGCTGCCTTTCGGCTTTCCTCAACGTGCGCGGTTGGCCCCTATAAATACTTCTTCTCCTGCCTCTCTTCTTTCATTACTTCTTCTAACCTTTTCTAAAAAGAGTTCTCATTACTTCTTTCTTATGTCCCCTTTCTAATCAGCTCCCTCTCGTTTTCTTCGAAATCTTTCAGCAGGAATGATGAAGGTCTCCAGAACTATTCAACAAGATGATAAAGCACCATCTCCCTCACGTTCCTCTACGGGAAAGGCAATTGTTCCCCCAAATCTGGAGGAGTGCATCCCCGGACCCTACGAAATGACCTCTGAGTTTAAGGTCGATAAACCTTTCTCGAAGTCGGGGCGTTGTGAACCCATATCCTGATATGTTAGCCTAGTAACAAACATTGAGAGAGTGAAGGCCGACTGCCTCTAGGGGGATGCGGTGCAAGTGGAGATTCCCTCTCAGGAGGAAGACATAACAACCCATAAAATCTGCTTCTTCAGTGTATACACTTATTCATTTACCCTACGCTCGGTAGGGCCCTCTTCGCCTTTGATAGACCCCGTCATTCTCGATCTCTGCAAGCGATATCAAGTGACGCTCGGCCAGATTCACCCATCATTTTGGCGCACTGTTTACATGATTAGGCATTTTGCAAATATGGTCGAGCGGATGTCTTTCACCATTGATTACCTGATTAGAATTTACAGTCCCTGACTTTATCGGGGCGGTCTGATAAAACTTCAGTGTCGGGCCTCGATGGTTTTCTTTGCTCGCACCGATGAAGTCAAGGATAGGGGGTGGCTGAGCCACTTTGTTTGAGTTAGGACCTTATATTTGATTCCATTCGAAAGGATGTCGTTCCCCGAGGAATGGAATACGAATCGTAAGTTAATATTTTAATTTTTCTTTGTGCCAATTCTCCCTTGAACTAATTCCCTTTGATGAGGCAGTTACTGCGTGGTATCTCGATGCGGTTAAGGATCTCTCGAGATGGGTGATTTTTTTAGACTTCAATACTACACAATATTATAAGTTAATTGTGCAGTACCCAATTTTCGAGTGCTGTCGAATAAGAAGAACCTGGTTCTTCTTGGTGTACTACTTACTACTATTTGCGGAATAATAAAGCAGTAAAGTAAATACACAGATATTTTACGTGGAAAACGCCTGGCTCAAAAGGTGAAAAAACCACGACCTACTCCTCCGTAGGATTTGCTCAAACACTTCACTAGACACTCTGAGCCAAATGGACTTACAGAATAAACTCTTTTGTAATCCTAGGACTAACTCTAATCCTCTTTGTATCAACTAGCCTCTAGCTAATTTCTATAAACTTCAAGCTAACTCTAACTTGGACAGTGTGTACCTATTACAATTTTCTTCTAAGAAAGCTGAAAAGATACAATGTTAAAAATCCTACTACAACCAACTAGACTCAATGATAAACAATGGAACCGTTTCTTCTAGTTGAACTGTAGCCTTTGTATCGCACAGTAATTCTGCTTCCAAAATCTCTGGGAATTTTGCTTTCAGATCTTGATTCACTTCTACACTTGTGCGTTCTTTATGTCATCGATCAATTTCAGCAGTAATACTTTGAGTATTTATAGAGTCAGTTGTTGAGCTTGTCTTCCAATTCCAGTTCAACTCTACTTGGGTAAACCAATTCGAACCAAACTCAACTTCCTTCTTTTATTTCTGTCCTAGCTGAATTTAACTTCCGTCATCTTCACCAGTTTGCAATCTTTTCGTATTAGGAGACATCCTATTAGTTCTTTGATACTCAGCAATCAATGATATCTCCTATGCTTGTACGTTTCTTATGCCAACTGCTTCGTTCAGGTGTGTATGCTTTGATGGACCTGGTTCAACTTGTCAATATTTGTCAATCTTCAAAACCCATTCAGTGACATGAGCCAACAAATTCTCCCTTTTTGATTATGACAAACTCTGTGCTTTTATCTTGTATACACTTCAAACACTTTGTATATTTTTAAGCATTAATCATTGAGAACCAGGTTCATTAGGTTATAAATATCACACACCACATCTTCCCCCTTTTGGCATCATCAAAAAGTTGCAAGATGATACTTACCAGTTTTATTTCTTACTCATGGCCAATTTAGGCAACTGCAGGTGCAAACATTATTAATCATCACCAGAAACTAATAATGTAAGCTAAATAAGAAATTGAGACATTTTTCAAAACAAGAAGCTTTCAGTGATTAACAGGGAAGATCATCACCAAAACAGATTAAAATCAAAACAGCCAAAACATGAGAAAAACAAAATAAAACAGAAACAAAAACTAGACACTGTCCCGAACTGGGCACTTGATTGGTTTGGAGGGGGTAGAACTGGACATTCCTAAGGCTGGGAGGGTACAGATGAGGCTGGGTTCTTGGTTTGTAGAAGGGACACCATTTGGTGTAAAACACCTTCATTTTTCTCCTTCTCCTTTGCTAACTTAGCTTTGAGAGCATCACGCTCAACTTCTACCTCAATTAAGTTAGACTTCAATCGAAGGATCACCAAATCCTTGAACTCGCTTTCCTGCACCAGAGTACGGACCTTGTTGTTGACTGGTTGCTTCCGAGATGAACCAGGTTCATCTGCCGGGGTAATGACAGTATAATCACAACACATCAGAGTGTCCTTCCCAAAGAAATCCTTAGCGGTAGCCATCTCAGCCTTCTTTGTAGGGACTCCAAAATGAGCAAGAACTGCAGTCAGAATAAAGCCATAAGGGATCGCATGGGCTTTGGTGAGATGAAGCATGCGCACAAGCTGCTCTTTGAATAAAGCAACATCTGCTTGCCTCTGTACAAACACTCCATGAGGGTTAAAACCATGTCATTAGCAGTGTGTCTTCGTTCTTGTTTGGGCAACAGGAATTTGATCACAAATTCAAAGAGCAGCTTGTGCGCAGGCTTCATCTCACTTTTTTACGCAGCCCTAGGTTCAATCTCCTTCTCATTGTCGCAGAAGAATCTGGTGATATTGAGAGCTGGGGCCATTCCATCTAAACAAGGCCATCTTTGCCTCGTGTAGTCTTCATAACCCTCAGGTGGAATGTCTAGAATGAGTCGCATTTCTTGAGCATCAAAGGAGACTTCAAATCCCTTGACCAATGAGGTGACCCTGCCTCCAATGACTGTGACATTCCCCATGAACTCCAGAACTTCATTTATGACCAGCCTGCCTTCCATGCGAAGGACCATGTCCTTACAGCCCTGCGCTGCCAGAAAATCCAGTAAATACCTCATTCCAGGCTCCTCCAAATCCTTCAACAATTTTCTTTTCAAGATATTTATCTTGCCAAACATGGAAACTCTATCAGTAGACACTTCTCCAACCTCCTTCTCTTCATCTTCACTCCATTCTGGATCATCATCCCTCGCAACAATCTGTACTTTCTTCACCTTCTTTATCTTAGACCTTGTCCTCGAAGCAGTACTCCCAGTGGTGATGGACACAGTAGCTGACTTCTTTGAAGAAGTCTTAGCCTTTTTGGGATTGGGTGTCTTGATAACTACTGGAGCAACCTCCTCCTCTTGTTGGACTATGTCCAACAACCCTTCATCATCAACAATAACAGGTTCCCCTACCTTTACTTTCCCCTTCTCTCCCTTTCTTTCTTTTTCTCTCTTGCAAAGCTTTTTTCAATTTCTCCTCCTCTTCTCGTACAGTATTTCTCGTAGCACGTACCCTAGGAATAGGTATACCCATAGAATCAGCAGTATTCCTTTTCTTTGAAGGAACTGAGGCTTTAAACTTTTTGGACTTTGGAGTCCTTCTCTTCTTGGAGTTGTATGAGTCCCACAATTTCTTCAGTCTTTCAGCCAAAGTTTCTGTCCCAGAAGAAACATGTTCATCTATTTCCTTCATTAGCTTCTCCAACCCAGCAGCAGCTTCCTCAATTTCAGTAGTTCCCCTTAAAACCATGACACCTTCTTCGAGATTTTCAAGAATGGGGCCACAAATTGCAAGCGTGGTAACATCCTCCACGAATCCCCTCATATCTACTTCACCTTCGTTCTTAAGATTTTTCTCTTTCCCAAATTTTCTTTTCCTTCTTGGCACTTCCATATCCACAACAGACCCCACCAACACAAATCGATTTTCAGTAGAATTCAACATAGGTAATTTCGGTATTACCTTTCTCAGCACTAGATGAACCAGGTGCTTCGTCTTCATTGGCTGATTTGAATGAATCATTGGATGATTCTGGTTTGTAGCCTTCCTCAGCACGTAACTATTCTTCCAAGAATTTTTCTCTTGAACCAGAAGCCACAAATTTACGTGCAAGAACCTTAACACGATGGGTTTTGGGGGCTGGGGTAAGGTTTTGTGTGGGTTCAGGGATTGTAGAGTGTTCTAGGGTTGATGATTTTTCAGGAGACTCGGAACTATAGACTGAGGGAGAGTTTGAGTTGGATTCATAGTTTCCCCATCATAATCTCTGTTTGGTGATGAGTCGGAAGAAGCTGGTGGAGGAGACGACATGATTTTGATTTTGTTAGAGAGAGAAGAAAATAACAGGCAGTAGGGATTGTGAGTTTAGTAAGTTGAACAAGGTTCGACTGTTGTTTTATGCACAATGGGTAATGATGTCCTATTTATAACTTTTGGATGGTGAGATTACAACGGAAGTGTATTAACCCAAGTAGGATCCTAATCGATTAAGAACTGTCAACGATTGGACATTGATTAGACAGTTACTTTCCCCTTAACACTAGGCTAATTAACTGAGACGGGACTTCTTGAAACTGGTTCATTATTTGGGTAAGTACGAGAATTGAATTTGAATCATAAATGGATAGAGTCGTGCTCATGTATGACTTTACTTGAATTAATACATGTATGTAGATGAGAACGTACCTTGTCAGTCACGTAAACCAGCATGGATGAACTAGGTTCATCCTGTTAAAAATATTTGTTTTGCCTCAATTCACAAAGATAGAGAAACATCATTAGTGACTAGTGAATCATATTAATACATGGCAAAAGAGTATGGCAATAAAGACATAGTACTGAGCAATGATTAATCTGATTAAGTACCTAATTAAAAATTTCTAGCCAAAAAAAACTTCTTCTTTTTTTCAATTCTGTTTTTCAATTAGGTGATCTTAATCATCCCTGATTCAAGCTTGTTTCTCTCATAATGCTCCCTACTCAATGCTTTGGTAAATATATCAGCAATTTGACGATCAGTAGCACAAAATTCGATTGAGATCATTCCCTTTTCATAGTTATCCCTCAGGAAATGGTGCCTAACATCTATGTGCTTAGTTCTCTTGTGATGAACCGGGTTCTTAGTCATACTAATTGCACTAGTGTTATCACATTAAATAGGAATGTATCCCATATCTACAGCAAAGTACAGGAGTTTTTTCTTGATCCATAGCAACTGGGCACAACAAGAGGCTGCAGCCACATATTCAGCCTCAGCAGTAGACAAGGCTACTGAATTTTTTTTCTTGGTGGCCCAAGAGACAAGGCAAGAGCCCAAAAAGTGAGCCATGCCTGAAGTACTTTTCCTGTCGACCAGGAAAGCTGCATAGTCAGCATCAGCATATCCTACAAGGTCAAAATTACTATTTTTAGGATACCAAAGGCACAGTTCAGTGGTGCCCTTCAAATATCTTAAAATTCTTTTTACTGCAGTAAGGTGGGACTCCTTTGGATTGGCTTGAAACCTAGCACATAGTCCCACACCGAACACAATATCAGGTCTACTTGCAGTAAGATAGAGTAGAGACCCAATCATCCCTATGTATGTCTTTTGATCAACGGATGAACCAGGTTCATCCACAACCAATTTTGTAGCTGTGGCTAGTGGGGTATCTATCTCCTTTGAATTCTATTTTGAATTTCTTGANTCCAGCAGGAATTTCGACAATCTCTCGTACCAAGCTCTAGGCGCTTGCTTGAGACCATAGAGAGCCTTGTCAAGTTTATATACATGATCAGGTGACTCTTTGCTTTCAAAACCAGGAGGTTGTTTTACAAATACATTTTCCTTCAAATAGCTATAAAGAAAGGCACTCTTTACATCCCTCTGATGAAGAGTGAATTCCATGTGTGCAGAAAATGCTATAAGAAGTTTGATTGCCTCCAATCTTGCCACAGGAGCAAAGAGCTCATCATAGTCAATTCCCTCTTCTTGGTTGTATCCTTGAACAACCAGTCTAGCCTTATTTCTTGTAACAGTTTCATCCTCATCGAGCTTATTTCTGAAGACCCACTTGGTGCCAATTACTGATCTGTCTAGTGGCTTGGGTACCAAGTACCATATTTGACTCCTTTCAAATTGATTCAACTCTTCTTGCATGGTTGTTACCCAATCAGCATGTTGCAGGGCTTCATCAATGTTCTTTGGTTCAATCAAGGATAGAAATGCATCAAACACACACAAGTTTTTCAAGGAGGGTCTAGTTTTGATTCCAGATCTCAAGTCTGTTATGATGTTCTCAAGAGGGTGAGAACTCTGATATCTGTGTGGTTTGAGTACCAGTTGTTCACTTCTGGATTGTTCCATGTTGTCTTGTAGTTGTGGAACAGGATCAAGTCCAGCATTTTCCTGCAGAATTCCCCCTGTCGAGTTGCGTGGGGTTGTTGAACCTGGTCCTTCCCATGTTCCATCTGTCATAGGTGCTTTAATGCGGTCATTGCTCCTCACCAGTCCAAGCTCCTCATCTTCTGGTTCCTGTCTCTCAAATAAAGTGTTAGTTTCATCAAATACAACATGTACATTTTCTTCTACACACATAGTTCTTTTATTCTATATCTTATAAGCTTTGCTATGTGTTGAATATCCCAAGAACACTCTCTCATCACTTCTGGGATCAAATTTTCCTAGAGAATCTTTGCCATTATTATGCAAATAACACTTGCATCCAAAAGCCCTACGATGGGATATGTTGGGCTTTCTCCCTTTAAGTAATTCATAGGGAGTTTTCTCTACCAGAGGTCTGGTCATGCATCTATTAATAATGTAGCATGCAGTGTTAATTGCTTATGCCCATAAGATGTGAGGTAGTTTGCTTGATAGAAGCATGGTTCTTTCCATGTCTTCAAGAGTTCTATTTTTCCTTTCAACAACCCCATTTTGCTGTGGGGTTCTAGGAGCATAAAAATTATGATTAACACCATGTTCATCACAGAACTCACAAACTTAATATTCTCAAATTCAGTACCATGGTCAGATCTTATTGATGCCAGTTGATGTCCCAATTGATTTTGAGTTTTCTTAATAAATGAGGTGAACATATCAAATGCTTCATCCTTAGATGACAGGAATAAAGTCCAAGTGAACCTTGAAAAATATCATCAACTAGCACCATCACATATCTCTTACCACCTCTACTTAAAGTTCTCATAGGGCCTCATAGATCCATATGAACTAGTTCCAACGTCCAGGTGGTACTGACCATATTCTTACTTTTGAAAGAGGACCTTACTTGCTTCCCCCTGGCACATGCCTCACAAACTTTGTCTTCTTTGAACTTAATGTTATGAAGTCCTACTACTAAGTCCTTAGAGACTAGTTTGTTAAGCTGCATTAGACTTGCATGACCAAGTCATTTGTGCCACAGGAGGGGATCACTGTCCAACCACTTAGACAAGTGAGTTCATTTTCAGACAGTGTGGACAAATCTATGACATAGATGTTACGCATTTTTTCCCTACAAAACAATATTGTCAGTAAGCAGGTTAATCACAAAACATTTTGTGGAAGTAAAAGCAACCAGGTTACCTCTGTCACATAGTTGTGATACACTGATCAGACTATATTTCAAGCCATCTATTAGATACACATGTTCAATAGATCGTGTATCATCCTTACCTACCTTACCAACCCCAATGATTTCACCTTTTTTTCCGTTTCCAAAGGAGACATTTCCTCCTTTGAGACATTCAAGTGAAAGGAACTGTTCCATGTTCCCAGTCATATGTTTGAGCAGCAACTATCCAAGTACCAAATCTGGCTGCCTCCTCTCACTTGAACCTATAAAATGAATCAAAGGTTAGTCTTAAGAACCCAAACTAGTTTGGGTATTTTTCTATGAGAGAATGGATGAATCAAATTTTTCCTGGCCCAATTTGAGAGCTAGTTTTTCCCTTTTACAAACCTCTCATTTTTTTGACTGGCCTGCTCTTTTGCAGTATACTCATATTTGTAGTGTCCAGTCTTACCATAATGGGTGCATATTTTATTCTCAGGAAGAGTGAGATACTTGTTTTTGGGATCCCACTTGGGTAATTGACTTCCAAAGCCAATCCCTCTCTTGTTGCTACTATGATTCTCTTGAAGCCATATCAGGGCGTCAGAGGATTTATTCCATTTACAGGTTCGATCTAATTCATGTTTGACTTT